>CM053760.1:71507752-71632911 GCA_028658305.1 Pachyuromys duprasi
CCACGAACATGGTTGAGCAAATGCCCTTGTTGTGTACTTGCGCATCTTTTGGATATATGCCTAAGAGTGGTATAGCTGGGTCTTGAGGAATCACTATTCCTAATTGTCTAAGAAAGCGCCAAATTGATTTCCAGAGTGGTTGTATATCCCTCCCTTCTAATTCCTCCCTTGTGCTCCAACATTTTTCTCTCCCAACATCATATACTCTCTTAGAATAAAAAGCCTAAGTGCACTTAGTGCACCTTGTATGTGCACAGGTGTGGGGTATCATCTGCCAGAGCACGGGCAGCTTCTCAAGGCACACATCCTGAAGGAAAGGGACTGTCCTTCTCCCAGCAGCCCTCAGTAGCCAGCAGGCCCTCGCCTAGGGGTGGGACATCACCAGGCCCTTCCCTTCCATGCTGGGAATTTGTCTGGCTTGGTCTTCCACACAGACCCTGTTTGAAAAGACACAAAGCGAAGAAACATATTCTTTCAGAGTCTAATCTGAAGTTTTAGTTTTCTCGCACATGGCCCACTGGCAGACGTGGTAGCCTGGTGCTGTCACAGGCACATGCATCCGTGAGTCCAGCCAGGCACTCACCACCATGCTCTGTAGCTCAGTTTTGGAGGTGTGGCTTGTAGCTGGTGTTTCCCAGTGCCCTGGCGTGGGAAGCTGCAGCTAGTCACTGGATGTGCACTATGTTTTATAAACAGGCAGTCAGCTCTTAAAGTGTGGCTTGCTGTGAATTCCCACATGATGAAACGTTATTAAAACAAACCAGTTTTCTTGTGCTCTTGTTTTAAGGCAGCCCCATTCAGGTGGGAAGGCGAATATGGCTACACTTTTAAAGCATTACATTTTGAAATTCGTTCAGAGTAAAATGCCTCTGAAGGCGTGAGGTTTCTACTGAGTGGAAGCACTGCTGGGAGAATTAGTTGTTGAAAAGAGCAAACCATACCTGTTTGAGTCTGAGTGTGAGCTAAGGCAGACTGTTTATTTGCACTGAGGACCCACTGTGGGCCGGTTGTTTTGAGTCACTGTCTTTCTCGGTCAAGTCTGTCTACCTTGGTTGGATCCTGTTGGCATTCGGCATATCTGTAAATCAACCCATCTTGTGGGAGGGAGTTCATGAGAAGATTTCTTCTCAGACTTGTAGAAGATGGCAGGCACCTGAGACATCTAAACCATAGCCCTCACCAGGCTGCACCGTAGTGTAGTCACTGAGACTGGCCTTAGACATCTGAGGCTGTATTTTTGAGCATCACACCAAAATATACATGGGTTGACTTAAAGGTGTTACAAGTAGCTGCAACTAGTGTGCTGCTGTTAAAACTGGAAGGCCTTGGGGAGTTTCAGACTCCAGAGGGTCGCCTTTGCACATCCTCAGGATTTGCCTCCCCTTCAGGATTGAGGTGTTTTTGCTTCACCAGAAGTGTGGCAGGGGCACGCATGGGCAGTGCTAACACTAACATAGCCCAGTGTGTGGGCGGTCCACACTTCACATGCCAATATCCCTGGGGAGCATGCCTGGGGTCAGGGTCACCCACGGAAGCAATGCTGCCGGGTATGAAGGGAAAGAGGAGGTCACAGCCACACCAGGGCTTTGCACCTCAGGACTTATTCATAATTAAGACTAAAAGACTACATTAAAAATATTGTATTAAAAAACGTAGTTGGCTAACTATCTCAGGTACGGCGAATGTAAACCTCTGCTAGGCAGATGGCTGCTGAGTACTGATGTCTCCTGATGCTGTCCCTGAAGCTTGTGTTTAGAGAACTCAGCACTGAGTGAGCTATGCAAATGGAGTGGGTAGGAGACGCTGAGTAGTCTTCTCCATTTACTGCCTCAGCTGAGCCTTTTCACTGAGTCCCGTGAGCTACAACTGACTGGTGTAGACCCTCGATCCAGTCCTCCCAGAGTCCCAGTCTTCTCTTGTTCAGGAGCTCCCTTTCCTGTGTCTAACCACACTGAAACACACCAGCTTTGCCCTCATACCTTAAATGCCTAGGAAATTGGGAAAATCTATAAAACAGATATTTTCAGATACTAGACTACAAATATTACAGGGTTGTGATCTAATAGGAAGCTCTAAAATTTCTGCACCTTTCAGCAAACCTCCAGTATGGATCAGGCCGGAGTGTATTAGGTTGGCGACAGGAAATGTTCAGCAAACTGGAGTGAATTAGGTACGTAACTTGTAGTAGCCACATAGAAAAGCTCCAGAAATTTAAACTACGGTGGCCTTGAAATTGTTCCTGAATCTTAGGATGCTTTGCTATAGTGCACAAGTCCAAGCAAAGAACAGTCAGGGACCTATAAGAATAACATGATTCACCAGAGTTGCTCAGTTCTGAGTAATGGCTGAAGAACTCTGTGTACAACATACTGGATGAATGGAGAGCCAGAGGGTCAGGGCTAGGGCTGTCTAGAACTGTTCCATCAAAGCTTAAAATCACTAGGCTCCATGTGCTCAACAAAGAATTGAACTGTGTGTGGCACACCCTCCAATCTGCTCTAAGGGAATAAAGCATAACCCAGCACATAACAAAACCAGACGCTGTCTGCCCCAGTTAGATTTGACTATCAACCCGACACATCCTAGAATCCCCTGGGAGGGAGTTTCAGTTGAGGTATTGCCCAGATCAGACTGGCGTGCAGGCATGTCTGCATGCGATTGTCTCAGCTGTTCATTGATGGAAGAGGGCACAGCCCACTGCAGGAAGCAGCATTTTCTGGGCCAGAGGTCCTTGGAGCTGGCTAAGCATGGGCCTGTGAGAAGGCCAGCAAGGACATTGGTTTCTCTGTGGTTACTGTTCCATGTTCTTGCCTTTAATGTCCCCAATGATGGACTGTGACCTGAAAAATAAGCCAAACAAATCCTTTTCTTCTCTAAGTTGCTTTGGATCAGACTGTTTTATCATAGCAGCAGAAGCCAGTATGTTGTCTAACCAATAAACAAATTGGTAGTCTCAGGGTGACAAACTGGGGAGATGTGACCTTTGAAAAGACAGAGAATCAACAGAAGGGGGCCTCAAAAGCTTGCGGATTTAAAAGCAGAATGTAAACATGGTGAAAGGAGGGGCAAAAGGCAGAGCCACATGGAGCTCCCAGGGCTAAGCGAGCATTCTTTGAAACAGAAAACTTGCAGGATAAAGTTAAAAGCAAATTAGACACTAGAAAAAAGGCTTAGTGAACTTGAAAGCACAGAAATGGACAGCATCTAAAGCAAACAGCATGCAGGAGAAAACCTTAAACCGTGGACGGGGTCTCTGAGCTGAGGACCTCCTAGTCGAAGGGTCCTGTGTCAGCACAGAACTAGAGTGATAGCTGACAGTAAAAGAAGGGGATAGTGACCAGAGTTTTCCAGTATGGGTGGAAGCAAACGTTTTTAGACTTATGTTGTACACAGTGTATGTAGTATGTTGTGGGTGGTGTCACTGGGAGATTCAAAAGTACAGATTTATATCATTTTCCCACAAAATCCACTGAGAAAGATATTGCAGATTGACTACTAAAAGGGGAAAGGAAGAAAAACATGTAGGTAATAAGCAGGCAGCAAAGACAGAACAGAATGGAAAGCATGGTGGACAGAGGAGATTAAAAATGGGAAGGCATTAGCAAGCTGAGATTCACTGAATATACTTTTTACACAGTGTAGTTAAAAGGAAGAGATCATCAGACGGTAAAACAGCTCAGCTATGTGCTGTTAATAGAGATGCCTTCCTCATGAAGGGAAGGCAGGCTACAGCGAGAAGCATGCTGTATGCTGCGTACACTGTATGCTGTGTTGCTGATACAGAAGGAAGCTGCTGTGGCAAAGGAGAACCGCCGGATTTCAGGACGAGGGTGCTCCTGGGGACGGAGGGTGACATTTCATACAACAGAGTGCATCTGTCCAGAAGGCACAGGCCTCTACTCAGGCGGCTGTAACAGAATTTCAGAATACAAAAGGTAGAAAAGGAGAAGGGGTGGGGATAGCTGAGGCAGGAGAGTTGCTGTGAGCTTGAGACTAGCCTGCATCCATAGTGGAACTGTTTCAAAGAGGAGAGGGGAGAACACACTGACATTGGGGATTGTGTAATGCCACAGCAGACCAGCCTTACAGACACAGGAAGCTTGGGCTGCCTTGTCTGGGCCTGGCTGCTGTCTTTGTAACACCTCACACAGCGCCGGACCTCAGACACGCTTTCAAGACATGTGAAATAGTCATCAAAACTGAATGATGAGCCCAAATTTTGACTGAAATCATGCAGAATATCTACTCTGTTCAAAAGCAGAACTGAAATCTATGCAGAACAACACAATCAGTGACAGAGAACGGCAGGACACAGCCCTAGATTCCTGGGAATGAAAGCACTTGTTAGTCACGTATGAGCCAGAGAAGAATTTACAAGAGAAATGTAAAAACATACTTCAAACTTAAAAGTGAAACATAGTAAAGTATTCTGGGTCCAAGCAAAAGCAGGGCTTAAAGGGGAGGTGCAGCTTCTAGGAAAGACATCAGAAAGGGAGAAACAACAGGAAAGCGTCTACGTTACCCCTCCCTTTGGGATGGTGGTAAGGGAAACAAACTATGGAAAGTGGTAGGAAAAGTAATAATCCAAAGCTGAATCTACTGAAATGGAGACAGTGACGGCACTGGGGGAGATGGCCGGGGTGAGCGTGGACAGGCAGCCGCCGCCGTGACGAAGATGATGGCAGGGGAGGGACGCGGCTGTGTTGGAGGGGGCAGGCACCACGCATGTTCACCAGCCTGCAGGGACATGCTGAGACAGTGTCACAGAGTCTTGAGGGCACAGAGCCTTCCCAGTGGTCTTCATTGCCTTCCCACATAAAGCAAAGAAAGCTATAAATAGACCGTAATCCCGCGAAACCCTGTGGAATCCTGAAATGTTCAGAAATCACATTCAGTAATGTGGCATTCATTATAGTAAAATTCAGCATATTAACCAAAAAGGACAAATTTTGCAATGATCCCAGTATTTGCAGGAAAGAAAGAAGACATAATTCCAGTATTTGTTCATGATCAAAAAAAATTCCTCAGAAGCAAAAAACTTTCAGCTTGACAAGCTGCTTTTCAGCCCCTCCTGGGCTGTTACTCTCTGCCTGGAAAGGGAGTATGGTGTGGGCTTGGGCAGCACTGTGAGACTGTGAGGGAAGCATCCCCTCCTCCCTGTGGTGGGGGATCCAGTGTAGCCCGCCATAATGCTGTCTGTCTCCACCCTGCCCCTGCTGTCCAGATCCTGCCTCTTCCACCTTCCTCAGTGAGTGGGGAGGCTCAGTGCAGGCTTCCTCAGCGGCCCCCCAGCCCTGGGATGGCGCTGTGATATAGTTGGCTTGCGTAGCCATGTGCAGCGTGTACTTGATGGGAGGAACATTTCCTTCAGCCCTGCAGATGAAAGCACAGGTTTTGGGGAGCAGAGCTGCCAGACAAGTAACTCAGGAGCACCCCACAGTGGGCCCGAGGCGGGTGTTTGCACTGGTGCCTGTCTGGGATCTGGAGCACACTGGTGCGCCTCCCTAGGGTGGGCAGCTGCATCATCTGCTTGTCCTAAGGTCACCGTGTTCATGGTTGTATCTGTGTGCCTTTTTAGAACAAACCTTATGAAGCATCATTTTATGCACTAAACAAACTATACATGATTGCTGCAGTCTGGCCAGATGCACATTTGGTTGACAATCTCAGCCTCACTGACTGATTTAATAGAGCAACTGAAAGCAATTTCAAACACTTGCATGTGCTACGAATGATCAATCTCTGTTGTTTATAAGATGAAACTGAAATAAGATGTTTATACAGTAGTATTTAAATTTGATTAAATTCAGTTCCTGTAAAATAGAAGATAAAATGCTGGCACTTAGAGCTGGTCCTTTAACATCTGTGAGCTCCATTTCCCAAGCGAGTGGCTGGTTTTCCAGTGTGAGAACAAAAATGACATTTGCCAAAGCTAATTCATATTATATTTGGTTTTAAATAATAAAGGCCACTTCTAAATGATAACTTTACTATGTGCCGAGTTACCATTTGATTGATGTAAAAATGTCATTTACATTCTGTTAAGCTCAAAGGAGACATCTGAATATCCCATGCTTTAAGAGTGTGCACATGCACATGACAGGACGCGCAGACTTGCTTTACCAGAGAGTTTGTGCACTAGGACAGACGTATGAGTGTCCTTAGACATGTGTGTCCGTGACTGCCTTTGTCTTTATCTTAGCTTGTTCTGGGAGTGCAAACAGCTCTGTTTCCATCAGAGTGTCTTGTGTGTGAGGCAGACACATCATGTTAGAGCCAGCTGAGCTGCTGAGGGTGAGCTAGGTGAAGCACCCTGATGCCACTGGCCTCTGACACTCAATTCGATTGCGGGAGCTGAGGTTTTTAAACATATAATCAGAGCTGCAGTTGGGAACTCAGGTCAGTATCTCAGGTTATTTTGAGCACAGGTCTTCTTTTGGGAAACTGCCTTCAGCCATCCTGTTTTCTGGTCCACGGATAAAAACGCTGCCATGCAGTCGGCTGGGAGACTTGATGCAGGTGTAAGGGCGGCTGTGAGGGCACTTCCTGGCGCTGTTACCTGAAGGGACCCCGATGTTTGCTGTTTAGAACTCACTTTAAGTCCACTGCCACCCTCTCCATTCACACTCAGGTTAGCTGCCGCCCGAGTTGACCTTGCATCTTGCAGTTCAGTCTGTGTTCTTGTTCTTTCCCCAGTACCTGTGTGCCCATGGGATTACCTGGTCATTTCGTGCATAGTCTTCAGTGACCCACACTGTTTATCAGAGAAAGCACGAGCCCATCATGGTGTAGGTCAGTGTGTCACAGCGCTCGCGGGTGTGTGCCCTGTTGGGAAGGCCCTTCCTGTTCACACGAATAGCCCCAGTTCCCCCCTCTGGTATCTCTGTGTGTGCCTTTCTTCCTCTCTCTGACCTCCAGCCCAGTGCTCCTCAGCCCTCCTAACGCTGTGCCTCTTCAATACAGTTCCTCTCATTGTGGTGACCCCAACCAGAAAATTACTTTGTTGCTACTTCATGACTGTAATTTTGATACTGTTATGAATTGTAATAGAAATACCTGTGTTTTCTGATGGTCTTAGGTGACCCCTGTGAAAGGGTCACTCTATCCCCAATGCGGTGTGATCCCCAGCTGAGGACCACTGCTCTGGCCCATCAGAGTGCCTGCTGTGCACACGGAGGAGAGCTTCACACGTGTGCAGCATCCCTGGCAGCATCCCTGGGGTCGGCCTGTGTGCTCCAGACGGCACACTTTCTGATGGTTTGTTAATGGGTGAATTCTTATGCCAGAAAGGACATCAGCTCTATTACCATTTTAATTAGTTATGGGTGCAATTATCTTGCCTCTTTCTTTGTGTCTTATGTTGATTTCTTCTAACACATTTCTATTCTGTCTACCTGAGTCATGCTGAAGTCTTCACCATGAAGGCATGATTGGTGAGTCTGTTGCAGAGAGGGCATTGTGAACACTGTTCTGAGGCGTGGACACAGATGATGCCCTGCGTGTTCATATGCCCAGGCAGTCTTACTGAGTTTGTCTGGAAGGTTTGTAGAGTTTGTTCACAAGGACGGACACGAGGCAGACGCCTTTGCCTTAGCTCCTGAGGCTCCTGGCTGTAGTCCTTGGGGCTGGGGTCCCGAGGGCCATGCAGCCACTGACACCCATTCCCCCAGCATGCAGTGGGAGCAGAAAGGCACTTTTCTGTCCTGGTGGCCTGACTGAATAGCATGCAGCATGGTCTTGCCCCCTGAAATAATATCCTAGGCTTGTATCTCTTCTTGAGGGGTTTGTTTGTTTTAATTAAAAAAAATAATATGTGTGTATGTCTGTGTGACTGTGTGGGTTTTTATGTACACTACATGTGTGTGGGTACCCGTGGAGGCTAGATGGTGTTGGATCCCCTGGGACTGGAGTTACAGGTGGCTGTGAGCTGCAGGATGTATGTGCTGGGAACCAAACCTGGGTCCTCTACAAGAGAAGCACATGCTCTAACCACTGAGCCACCTCTCCAGCCCCTCATACATCCTATCAAACATGAGACTGTGAACTGCCAAGTGAGTTTTGCTAATTTCTCTTGAACTTCCCTTACTGGCCTTCTGAGGTAGAGCTGTTTATTAGGAGCATGTTCACTGGAAGAATGACATGGGTCTGGGTGGTGGCTTGGACCTTAGTGTGCACACTGCACAGGCATGCCCTGGGTAGAGGTCAGCCCCACTGGCCTGGTGAGTGTTCAGCCCAGCAAGACAAACAGGGGCCATAGCAGTACAGGAAGGCACCTGCTGCCAGCCTGTGGGTGTGTGCACATCTGCATGTCCACTTATACACACCCACATGAGTCAATACATACTGTCCACACACATACACAAAGTAAAGAATTGCATGCTGAACTAAAAATAACGGTCCCTATTATACTTTTAAAAATCATATATTTGATCAGTCTTTCTATATATTTATCTAAATATATGTATCTTTATTTCTGTTTCTATATATCTGCGTCTATATCATCTATATCTAGGCAAGTGTTCTATCACTGAGCTGCACCCCTGAGCACCTACATTGGATTTAAAGGAAAAGATTAAAACAAAACAAAACAAAACAAAAAAACCCAAACCCTAGAAAACAAGACAGTAGATACTACAGTGGAAATAGACACTTGCCTATTCTGATTACCTGACACACCTGTGTACCCTACGTGACTACAGTCCGCTGGTGAAAATGGCAGAGTTGTTCTAATCCCTCGGTCAGAACAGGTCCTGTCTTCACCACTGCTGCTTTGGTATAGTCAGCACTTGCATTGTACTCATGTATAGTGCTCTCAGTGATGTGTTCTTTAGGGGAACTTTTGCTTTTTGTATTCAGAGGTGGATCTTGGCTACCCAGTTGTCCCCGTTGTGTCCCCAGCCTTGTGGGCTAGATAGAACACGGCAGGACAGCGTCACAGCTGTGTCATCCTTAGAGAGACACCAGAGGTAGCGTGGTGGTGATATGTGAGCCCTTTGCTTGCCGTGCCTGCTATTGGGCCCTAGACTTGGTGTGGGTAATGGGTACATGTGGGTGCCGGGCTAGAGTGTGTAAGCCTGATACACATAAGCCCTTCATCTTAGCCTCTTTGTCAAGGTAGTTATTTCTGTGCTGTGTTCCTCAGTCATATGTGAACGTTGTTAAAAACTACCCAGAGAAGAAAGAAAAGAGAGATTGAGTAGGTAGGTGCATAGATTTTCTCAACAGCTTTGCCAGCTCAACCAGACACAGAGAACCACTTAGCCATAGAGCATGTGGAAGGAACTGGGACAGAGACATGGCCTACCACATATTAGCTGAGGTTGCTTCCAGGACCACCCTCTTCATGGAGACCACAGTCTGAGGGTCCCTCATCCCGTAATGAAGAGCATATCTGTGTGTGACCTGTGCAGTCCCTGTACTTTAAATGACCTCTAGTTGCTCATATAATTACACACTGTGCAGATGTAGGTGGCTTTATTCTAGGAGTAGGGACAAGGACAAACGCATGGGTGTCTGGCAGTATCTTCAGTCTATGAGTCCAGAATCTGTGGACATAGGGGACTGAATACAGTCACAGCACTTAGGGGGCAGTGGAAACCGTCCAGTGCTCACTCAGGGTAAGAATTTGTCTCTGTCCTGAGTGGAATGCACAGGAACCCTGGGCCTGCCGGGGAGCCAGCAAGCACACTCAGGAGTCAGGACGCAGTGGAGAGGCCTCTGTCCTGGCACACACTCCACATGTGGACCCTCTCCCCTTTTCTTTTCCAGGCTCTTTGAGAAGCCACACCCTTGACTTTTGTAATGAATACTTGATCAGCCATGACTGACTTGTACTTACCACTCTGCAGTGGCTCCTCTCAGAAGCCCAGCTCCTCTGTAAGTAGTACAGATCCCACAGGTGAATTTCCTTCCTGAGTTCCCACAGAAAGCACAAAGCACAGAGTGTGCTTGCTTCCCCAGGCAGCCTCTGCTTGGAGGACAGATGAGTGGACAGAGGTCCCACACTGAGGATGGGCTGTGAATTAGGAAACCACCTAAGAACTTCACACTTGACTATGCCAGGGCACTCCAGATGTTTGGAGGTCCTTGCTGCTGTTGAGGGGACAGTCGCAGAGCTCTGCTGCTGTACCCTGGCCACAGACAAGGAGAGGGGAGGAGCTCCAGGCATCTTGGTGACACACAGGCTTGCCTCGTGTGTGGAAGTTGCCCATCGATCCTGGAGACTCTTCTTTCAAGCTTGCCCTTCAGCCTGCACAGCAGCGAGGGTTACACATGTTTCCTAACACAGAGAGCCAGTCTCTCTCTGTGGTAGGGTGAATAGGCCCTGGGCCCTGGGGTCAAACATGCCATCATGTGCAGCTTGATAGGGGCCTTGTCTTGGAGGTGACTGTCCCTCCGCTACCATATGATGGTGATTATCTCCAGCAGGACATGGCACATGCCAGGAGTTCTGGTTAATTGGGAAGCAGTGGCTGAAGCATTATTCGAGCTCAGAGTTTGAGCATAGTATGGGTAACGTAATTCTGACCCCCATTGCAACAGGAAGGGTGGATCTAGGGGAGAACACTGGCCCACTACTGTCTAGAGTGACTGTTGCTGTGATGAAATACCATTACCAAAGAAACTTGAGGGGGGAAGGGTTTATTCGGCTTCATCTCCACAGCACTGCTCACCATCCAAGGAAGTCAGGACAGGAATCTGGAGGCAGGAGCTGCTGCAGAGGCCATGGAGGGGTGCTGCTTACAGGCTTGCTCCCATGGCTTGCTCAAATGGCTTTCTTAGAGAACCCAAGATCACCAGCCCAAGGATGATACCACTCAGAGTCCTTAATTAAGAAAATGCCTTATGCTGGATCTTATGGAGGCATTTTCTCAGTTGAAGATCCCTTCTTTCAGGTGACTCTAACTTGTGTTAAGGCGACAGAAAACTAGCCAGGACAGCTACATACTGGAAACCTGGAAATTTCTCCTATTTCAAACATGGTGGCTATTTTCCAGAGAAAATAAAACATTGTCTTCTCAGCTTCCTGCTGCCGGCTCTTAAGCTTTAGGCTGAAAAGGTGGAGTGTCAGGGATAGTGTCAGCATCGCCAGGTCGTTTCTGTTTGTAGTAATGGCCAGTGATGCTACAATCAGACACGACCAAATAGGGGCCCGGTGGCAGCTGGGCCATGGCTGGCTCAGTGTGTGCAATGCCTGCCATCCAAGACTGAGCACCCAAGTTCACCTCCCAGACCCATGTAAAAGAGCAGTGTTCATGACCTTAGTGCTGGGGAGTCAGGGCAAGGAGATTCCTTGGAGCTGAGTATCTGGGAAATCTGAGTGTAGAAACTGATCACTCAGGTGAGTGTCAGAATGCCAATTGTAGTGCACGGTTGGGCTTGCTAAGTGACATGGCTGGCTGGTCCCTTGGCAGAATGCTTTAACGTGACTACATGGTTAAAGTAAACTTGCAGGGGAATCAGAAAAGCCTGTACCCTGGCCCACCGTTGGCCAGGTGAGGACTGAGGTGGGTGAGTGCCTGGGGAAGGCTCTTGTGAGCTGGGGGCTACAGTCTGGATGCTTCCATCTGTAGACCTGTCCCCTGGAAAGCAAACCCAACACAGTTTGTGTGTTGCAACCTCTTTGGGAGTCGAACAACCTTTTCACAGGGGATACATAAGACCAGCCGAGTACCAGATATTTGTGTTCTGATCATAACCACAGCAAAAGTACAGTTACGGAGTAGCAATGAAAATAGTTTTATTGTTGATTGTCACCACAACATGAGGAACTGTAGTAAAGGGTAGCAGTGTTAGAAGGTTAAGGGCCACTGCTTCAGAGACTTCGTTCCCTTTAATTCCCGAAAGAAAGGAATAATGGAGACTATAAATTTTAAGGAATCCTTAAATTTTTTTTGAAAAAATTTAAGAAAAATATTTTAAAGTGAAGGGAGATAGTAGTTAAATGCAGCTTTGATACTTGTCTGTAGTATCTGTAATTTGCGTATGAGTCTGCTTTTTATGGTGTCTTACACTGCTGCAGGGTTACTGCTGCGGCTGTGTGCAGTCAGCTGACAGCGCGCCTGGTCGACAGGATGTTTCTCGAGGTCCCCCAGGACCTCCTTTCTCTGTCCTTGCCACGCTGTGCCTCCAGCAGAGCTCTCTCTGGGTCAGTGTTCGGAAGCACTGCATTCTTTGCTTCTCCCTCTCCCTCTGCCATTTACCTGGCTTGCCCATCATGCAGGCAAGCAAGCTCTGTCATGGAGGGTCCTGGGCAGAGGAGTTACCCTGCTGATACAGTGTGCTGTGTGAGCCGCATCCAAGCGCACACACACACACACACACACACACACACTCGTTAGCAAGGTAACAAGGCCTGGTTCAGAGGCAGCTCCTAATCTACTTATTGTCCCCAAGCAAAGAGTGAACTTCAGTCTCCATGTCTGCCCACAAGTCAGAAATAACAACTGTGGACCAAAGACCTAAGCACAGAAACCCAGAGTAGAAACTCACAACAAAGTTCAGAGGAAAAAAATCTTCCTGCTCCTGAGTTAGAAAGTAAGATTTCTGAATTAGCAGGCACCAAAGCACCATCCCTTTGAGAAGAGTGTCGAAAATGCAGTGGCTTTCTACATCCAGAGTTTGCCATCCATGAGTACATCCAACCTTGAGCCCAAACCACTTGAAGACTCTGTTCTGACCATGTGTAGGCTGCCTTCGTGTCCGCATTCCCCAAACATTGCGGTACAGCCCCTCGCCCATAGTGCTTAAGTTGTGTGATTATCTAGACAGCTTGTGCATGTGCAGGAGAATTACATAGATTTGCATATACTTAAGAATTTGTTGGCATCTAAACCAGGGTTGCGGAAGCCTTTTTCCCTATGACCTGTAGGACAACAGCCAGATCCATGTAAATGGAAAGGTCTGTTGTCAGGAGACACTGTTAGGGTGGAGTGGGGGAAAGTGTGTGCACTATGGAGGCCTGATTGATGGAGGACTTCAG
This sequence comes from Pachyuromys duprasi, assembly GCA_028658305.1. Taxonomy (NCBI): domain Eukaryota; kingdom Metazoa; phylum Chordata; class Mammalia; order Rodentia; family Muridae; genus Pachyuromys; species Pachyuromys duprasi. The sequence continues at coordinate 71,520,735 of CM053760.1, forward strand.
CCCTGTCATATGTAAAGAGCTCTTGAAACTCAATAGAAGGAAAAGTAGAGAAACTAGTTGAACAAAGAGCAAAGACATTTGAACAGATTTCCTTGGAAAATTTAAGAAACCAGAAGAAGAAAGAGCCAAGAGATTTGAACACATTTCCCTAAGTGGCAAGGCAGTAGAGAAGAGTGTGAAGAGATAGTGACCGTCTGCAGTCACGGACATGCAGACCCACACAGACATCTGCATTCAGAGCGATGGGCACTGCTGTTGTGAAATGATAGGCACAATTTAGGGAATGCTTTGGAATTTTCTAAAATTTGAGCATCTGCCTACATCTGAGCTGAGTGGCAGCTTGCGGTCTGTGGCAGCCGTCTGTGTGAGTCTACTGCGGTGTTTACAGCCACAAATACATCACCCCCGTGTTCTCATCCATGCTGTGTCCACGCGCCTCGCTCCCTGTTATTAAAATAATGTCCAAGGGTAAAACTTCACACACTGTCACAGTGCACCGTTCCGTAGGCCCCCACCGCTAGACTAGCCTGATCTGTGAGGGTTAGGTGTTCCAGGGGGTGCAACCATCCTAGCGCCTCTTCCCCTGACTTCAGGTAGTTTCTGGTCTGACACTCGGGCAGGTCTTTCAAAGTTTGTGTACCTCACACGTCTCCTTTCCGGCCACATTGATGTTTTAGTGTCTGTTGGAGGCATCACCCTCTTTCCATCTTTAGCCTGCTAGTTTCAGTTTCAGGATCCCTGGCTGTTGGGATCAGTTCCTTGTCTGTGGATGTTTCCAGTTGGAAATGCTTTTCTCTTGTTAGCTGGTTTCCCTCTTTGTCTTCATAAGGTTTACAAGAGTATTTTTTTAAAAATAGACAGCATGTGTTACTGGTTCCAGTTCCTTATGGGCGAATGCTGGTGTCCGGGCCAGCCACCTGTCTGGTCAGCCAGATTGGCTGGCGCAGGGGCAGCTGGGTGATGAGGCCTTGTCCCTGTGTCCTCAGTCCTCCTGCGGGCTTGTGCTGGGACAAGCCAGACAGAGTACCTGCAGGGAGCACCCACCTCCTGCAGCCCAACTGTGCTGGGTCTGCGGAAGGGTGGCAGCCCTCAGCTGTCTGCACACGTAGTCTGCACAAACATGCTCTCAGGCTTGGCTGGAATGTCACGCTGCGTGCATTTGTGCACGCACAGGAGCCAGAGCAGCCTGGCCAGGGAGGGTAGTGGCAGTATCCACAGTGTAAGGTGGGTGGGAATGCAGAGCAAGAAGCTGTCAAGATCCAAGCTTTGCTCCTTCTGGCTCAAGGCCACTTGAGGTCTGAGTTATGCATACCTAACACCCAGGTGGTAACCAAGAGATTAGTGACCGAGGAGCTGACTCTTGTTTTTATTGGTGTGTACTTACTGTATATGCTGAGGGGTTTTGTTATGTGTTTTGATCACTTCCCTCTTCTCTCCCCGACCCCATTCCCACTAGTCTACTTCCTCTTCTCAAGTAGTCCCCTCTTATACCTGCGAGTGAGAGAGTGGGCGAGCAAGTGTGCAATGTCTGTCTTTCTGAGCTTATTTCACGTAATGTGACAGCTCCATCCACAGTGTGGCCAATGCCACAGTTTCACTCTTTACGGCTGGGCAGTCCTGCAGGCCGTGTGATCACAGGGCATAATCTGTCACCTGCTGCTGGGTGCCCATGCTGACTCTGTTGCAGCTAGTGGTTCAGTAAGCGCATCTGTGCAGTGGGCGCATCTGTGCAGTGTCTTTCTTGTCTGCTCCCTCATTCCTATGGTTGTACCCGGGAGTCTGTAGCAGGTCAAAGGGTGGATACAGTTTTAGTTTTCTACAGATCACCATATTGATTTCTGTGTTGGCATAATTCCCATTGCAGGTGCTCTCTCCAGCATTGGCTTTTGTTTTGTTTTGTTTTGTTTTGTTTTGTTTTGTTTTGGGGGGGGGTGTAGTAGCTGTTCTGACAGGTATAGTTCCCTGATGGCTAAGGGCAGTAAAGATTATTTATGTATTTATTGACCAGTTACTCTGGATTTCCTGAGCTGTGCCTATTCATTTCATTTGGCCCTTGTCGATTATTGGAGGCTTTTGATTCATGTTCTTTTTACGTTCTCTATATACTCCCACCAGATGGCTGCCTGAAGAGCAACTCCTGTTCTATCATTCATTTTCTTTTCTTTTCTTTTTTTTTCTTTTCTTTTCTTTTCCTATGCTGAACAGGGGCTTCTTAAAATGTGATGTAACCCCACTTGTCAGTTCTTGCTCTTGTTTCCAAGCTATTGAGTCATGTTCAGAAAGTCCTTGTCTGCCTGTATCCTGAAATTTCTCTTTCTACTAGCTTTAACATTTTAGGTCTTATCCCCATTGTAAGTTGATTTTTATTCAGTGTGAAAAGGGGAATCTTGCTTGATTTTCTACATTTGGATGTCCAGCTTTCCCAGCACATGGTTGAAGAGGCTCTTCTTTCTCTAGTTATATTTTTGGCACCTTTGTCAAAAGTCAGATGTTTGCAGCTGTGTGGGCTTATTTCTGGGTCCTCTGTGGTATCCCGTTGGCCTGCATGTCCGTTACCATGATGTTTTTTGTCACTATGGCTTTCTGGTATAATTTGAGACCAACTTTTGTGATACCGCTGCCATTACTTTTTCTGCTCAGGATTGCTTTGGCTATTCTGGCTCTTCTGTGCTTCTGTGTGAGTTTTGAGGTTGTTTTTCTTTGAAGAGTGACTTTGGGGTTTGGAAGACAATTACAATGACTCTATAGATTGCTCTTAGTAGCATAGCCATGTTGACTCCATTGATTCTGCTGATCTGTGAGTGCAGGAAGTCTTTCCACCTCATACTATCTTCTTTCCTTTCTTTCTTCAGTGTCATAAAACCTTCTTCTTACAGAAGTCTTCCATCTTATTTGTGTGTTCATTTGTTCCTTCCTTCATTTCTGAGCCATTTCCAATGGGATTGCTTTCCTGATCTCTCTCAGTGTGTTTGTTATTGGTATACAGGTTGGCACTGCCCTGTCTTGCAGGCTTGTCACCCATACACTCAGCAGTGTAGTGAAGGGGATGGTTATTAGATGTAGGTAAAATGAAAATAGGTTAGCATTGGATAGGCTAACTTCCAATTGTGCCCTAAAATATCTTGAAATCTCAAAGAGCAAAAACTGCTTAAAAACATGGGTGTTAAAGCTCAGCTTACGTGTCTGTTTATTTGTGAGCAGTCTCTGAGAAGGAAGTCTGTAGGTGGTCAGTGCTGTGGGGTTCCCCAACACTTTATTGTGACAGCTATGACAGAGTTGCCATAATGATACTGTTAGTGTGCTGGCTGGCCCTTGGGGAAGGCCTGTTCTAAGATCCCCAAGTGTGCTTAAAACAACAGAGAAGTCCTGTCACATTCTTTTCCTTCTAGATACATATCCCTGTTGGACTGAAGGTAGAAGCCAGGTCTAGGTGAACACTTACAGTAGTATGGCCTGGCATGGGGCAGTAGTGTACACGTTGAAAGCACAGTGCAGGAGGGGCCTTCTCGTCCTAGACAGGGCAGCATGGAGCAGGAGGTGTCAGCAAGCTGTAGCATTGTAAATCCATGAGCTACTTCAGAGTATCCTGTTGGCCTGAGCGGAGCTCATCTTGAGGAGCTGAGCCTCAGAAAGGGAAATTGGAGATGAGGGGGATGGTGCAAGCATTGGTGGCCACCTCTTAGCAGTGCAGCCGGGGGAGGCACAGGAAACTGACGCTTGCTTGTCTGGGCATGGTTTTTCTTGCTGGTTTAGATGAGGATTAAGGTGTTTTGTGGTATATTTTGTTATTATGTTTGATTGAACTAAGGAATGTTATTTGTCTTGCTTTTCTGTTTTTCTTGAGATATGACTCAGAGTTTTTAAGATCTGACCAGTAGTTGGATATGGTTTATAAAAATAATGTTTCCAGTAAGTTCGAGTTGCCTCATCTTGCTGGGCTGTGCCCCAGAGAATGCTCATCCTGCTTTTTAATGCAAAGCGGTTGCGGGCGGGCTCCCCTGAGGCTTTCCCATGCTGGCATTCACACAGTGCCTCCAGGTTCCCAGTGACCGGTGATTCTAACTCTTTCGTCTTAGTGCACTCCCAAGCATCATGCTTGTTTAAACTTGCTTGTTTTGCTATTCATTTTTGTTGTTGTTGTCTTTAAAAAACAAAAGACAGTGGGCCACTCCATGTGGCCTGCCCCCAAGCATGGTAGAACTATGACCAGGCCTAAAAGCGCGAATGATAGGCCATGTTCCCATGGCAGAGTCTGTGGGGAGGAGAATGCCTCCTCCTCCTCTCCCCAGCTCCCCTTAGCAGCGCTGGCTGAGCTGAGCCCTTCAGGCAAAGCTTTCTGCCACTGTCAGTGTTGCGCCGGGGACGGCACGGCCAGTTTCATACTTTCCTTTCGTTGTGCTCACCGCTGTCATTCAAAGGAGAGCTGGGTGGGAAGTTGTGAGGTTCTGGCCCTTGATGGTGAGGTAAGTCACAAGATCTGGTCTACTACCGTCCACTCATGAATGCACATGTGAGCAATTTGGTCACTGCAGTTCTGTGAGCCTAGGTTTCCAGTTTGCTACATCAGCACAATGACAGTTTTGTGTAGCCTCCCAGGATTCTTGGGGACATAGTGTTACATTGTGTTTGTGTGTGTGTGTGTGTGTGTGTGTGTGTGTAGGCAGTACATACTAGTTGTACACTCTTGACAATTCTGCTATTCCAGAATCTTGTGGTTTTCATGGTGTGACCTACTTTTGTTAGGAAAAATTAAAGTTTTCATGTCTTCATCTCTGAGTCATTGTTTGGTTGTATTTTGGAAACATTAAATGTTTTTCCATGTTCCTTTTTTTCAATAATATTTTGTTGGCTGAATGGTAACGCCTGACATTTGTGAGAAGGACCTGTGTTTGAAGCACAGTGTGTGTCTGCTGTTGAGGATGCCACTGGGCCTCAAGCCCTGAGGCCCCTCACCGAGTGAACGCCCGGCTCCAGCGCTAATGGTGTGAAAGCTCTTCTCAAGCACGCGTGTCTGCGTGTGTGTATCATTTACTCCTCATTGTCATTGGCAATGACACAGCCCTTATAATGAGCTGTCCTCAAACAGCATCTTCCATGTTATCTCTCCCCACTCCCCCGTGTGTTCGAGAGGTCTCATTAACACGTTCTGTTTCCCTCTCCACCTCAACCTGGAAAGGATGCTGACTCTCGGGAAGTGCTCTGACGGCTCAAGAAAAGGATATATAGGAAGGGAAACATGGGCTGCGTGGTCTGCCCTGATGGCCCCAGGTTGACCTCCCTCAGAGAGGTCGTGAAGACTGCCACCGCCCTCCCCTGTCTGGTCTCTCTCCAGTCACTCCACTGTGTTGTGCTCTGCCAAGAGGCCACTCTCTCACAGGCTCGCTGGAACAGGCCACAGAATGTTGGCCAGAAGCAGAGGGCGCCTGCAGCAAAGGCTCGGAGCCCGGCAGTGGGCACAGGCTTCCTGGGGCTCCTGCCCTGCAGAACCTGTGGGAGGAGAGGAGCTGTTTGGGCTAGAGGAGCCCTCTGTAGTGCCTGGGCTCCCGTAGCCCTATCATCCGGCCATAGCCATGATGAAACCTTTTCTTGGTACTGAGCTTAGTAAAGACACAGTTACCACCAGCTGAGTTTGGAAATACTGTTGCATAATTGGTTTTCAACATTTAAGATGTAGGTGGAGGAGGGGCTGGTCGCTGGAGATACAGCTCAGAGGTGTATCCAAGTTCAGTTCAGTTTTCAGCTCACAGCCACGTGGTACTCCAGCTTCAGAGGATCCTACTTACACACACACACACACACACACACACACACACACACACACACACACACTTTTCCAATGTAAGGGGGAAAAAAGAACAAAGTGGTAAATAGATCTCGGAGTGGCCTGGCTGGCTGACAGCTCATGCTAGTGGTCAGCGGATGGTCCTCACCATCAGTGTGAAAGCTGCGTTTGCAGCAAAGCTGTTGTGTCAGAGTACCTCACTTGCTCACCTTGGAGGCCGTATTCCTGTGTCGTGTCATACACACACAGCACCTGTACTTTTAGGTAGAATAGGCAGTTGTCACAGACAGAGATCCGGCCCCCTGATGTTTGTGATCTTTGGCATGTTGAGTGTGTGGATAGGAGTGCCACTCAGGAGAGTAGACATAGTCACAGGCCTATGGTGGTGTGGTGCCTCACTCAGGAGAGTAAGCATCGTCACAGGCCTCTGGTGGTGTGGTGCCTCACTCGGCAGCAGTTCAGGGCTCCGTGGCTCCCTGTTCCTGGCAGCTTCTCTGGGCTGCCACCCCTGAGCACTTCAAGCCTCCATGGACCGATGTGTTGGTGGTGAAGGCCTGTACCTGCCAAGGTCTCTACAGACTGCACTTGGCCTGTGTGGGAAGCAGCAATTGTGAGGTAATCATCTGTTCCCTGGGCACTCTCAAGAACCCCATGGAGTTCAGCCTGCCCATGGTGCAGAGGGCGCTGTCTACTGCAGGGACTGGAAATGGCCACAGTGCACCCTGGCCGTCTCCCGTGGCCTGCATGGTGCACTTCTAAAATGTTAACAGACACAGGCCTGATTACGGCTTCAGGGTGTAGCTCTGAGGCAGTGCTCTGAGCATAGTTAATAAGTTCCTGGGTCAGATCCTAAGAACCACAGAAAGAGAAGTTAAGACACACTCAGTGACGTCTGAACAAACACTTTTTGTTAAAGAAAAAGGACATAGAAACATCTTCAACACATCATTTTGTTTGTCGTAAGACTTCAGTGTGTCGTCCACTAACAGTCTATAAGGTGCCAGTAGAAAAGGCTTTCGATGATGAATTCTAAAATTGTAGAGCTGTATTAAGTGTTCTCATTTGCTGCCAGTTGCCTAATTGACCTTGTGAAAATAATTGATGTGTAACCTGTCTTCCTGTCCAGGCCTTAAACATTCTGGTTTTTACCGAGTGAGGTGTCAGCGGGAGCCAGGCCGAGCTCTCCCTGTGTGGTTCAGGACATTCTGTTGTGGGTCAGCCAGCTGGTTTTTCTCCTCACATGTTCTGGTGTTGGGCTCCCCGCACCCATTGCCTTACAACTCACCCAGAGCATGGAGGGGTAGAAAGCACAACAGCACAGTGGTCACAGATAGAAGGCTAGATACTCCTATATGTGTGAGTGTGACATGGTGTGTTCAGGGCCTGTCAACACATTGTAAAGAAAGTCAGTTGTGTGAGCACTAGGCCCTGTTTTACCGAGAAGGCTTGGCCTGAAGTCCCTGACACAGCTCCATGTGTCTTGTTGTATGAAAAGGCATTTACTAAAGTTTGGGGCTCTCTGTTCAAGAGAGAGGATTTGTAAGGCGTCTGGGGTCAAAGGTCACTGCTAATCCTGTTGGCAAAATTCCTTGCTATGGCCTTATAACTTTCAACTTCAAGTATGTGTGCCAAGTGTCCCCTTTTGTAAGTGTGGATTCTTTTTCCATGAAGTCAAGAGGAGAGAAAGATGAAGGACAAACCAGCCAGGCCAGGCTTGGCGCTTTTACAGTTTACATTTTGTCCTGGACGGCCCTGAGTTTTGCTCAACTGTTTATATATTACGCTTTAATTGATTGTGAACTGTCACGGCTTTCTTAAGGGAAGCTGTGTCCATCTGCTGTCATCTGCACTCAGCCTTGAGGGCTGTGGTCTGTGAGAATAGCTGAAATCTGCTGCCAGCTCCTCCTGACCTGAGCTCTTGCCCTGTCTGAGGCGGCTGCTGTTGTAGAGGGTGGTGATTTATATGTATTTCTCCTCGGGTGAAAGCTTGCTCTGCCTGAGCCCCTGCCTGTTTTACATAGTGTACCCTTGAAGGGCTATTATCTGGGAAGTTTTGATGCCTTTCATTAGAGTCAATAACAGAGATAATCAACCAGATCTGACATTTTCAGTATACATCTGTCCTATTTAAATAACATGTAGGTGACATGATTAAGTTGGTTTTGCCTGTCGAGCTTGTGTCTGCCCCTTCTACTCCACCAGAAACAGGCCCAGTTTAGCTCCTCCTGCCCTCTCTTACTGTATATGAGCCGGGTGTGGCCAGTGAGTAGTCACAAGTTGATGTCATTGGCCAATGTTTAATTAAGGTGTCCAGCAAGTGTACTGCTTTTATTTTTTTCCTCTTCCCTTTCTTTCTGCTTGCTACATGGTTTGCAGACTTGATGGCAAGGCTCGCCGAGCTAGCCTAGAAAACAGAGGTACAAAGTGTGGGTGATGGTTTCTGGCTTTATGGATGTTGTTTATTATCTTGTGCATCCTTGAGAAAATTAGTTCTTCCATTTTTTTTAAATTTAATTTTATTTTTTAACTTCCTGGGCTTCAAATAACAGTGAGATCAAGATAGTAGAATATATTCCTTGCTGAAGAGGCTACATTTAGTAAACTGGACAGTGGGAAGGTTGAAGATCTGCTGAGCAAGGAGCCCCCTCCCCTGGCTCATTGGTCAGTGCTCACCCTGAAGGCATAAGCCTCAACTCAGTGCAAAGTATTTCCGAGAGTATTTGGACATGCACTTGACATTGTGGCTGCCCCACGTCTACTCAGCACACAGCGCAGAAGTGCTGATGAGCCTGGGTCAGGGCCTCATAGCCCACTAGGTTCCCAGGGGACCCAGCTCCAGCCTCAGTGGTGGACTCATAGTGTTGGCAAGTGTCCAGTAGGTGAAAATCTACAAGTTAGGGATTGACAAGTTCTTGGTTGGAGCTGGAGAGATGGCTCAGTGGGCTAAGAGCCCTCCCTGCTCTAGGAGAAGACCTAGCTTCAGTTCCCAGCATGCATCCGGCGGCTCACAACCACCCGCAACTCCAGCTGCAGGGAAGCTTGCCTCCTTTCCCGGGAAGGTGCTGCAGTGAGTTGCTGTATGGGTTGAGCCTGTTAGCCTCTGGCCTGTGTTTGCCCCAAGTTGGGCAATTGTATCTCAGAGGTGAAGAGTTGCTCAGCTCTAGGAGTCCCTGAGATACTAACTGCCCGAGCTAGGACCAAGGGTGTAATCCTGACTCTGCAGAACAGGCTTCCTTATTAGAGAGCAGAGCACATCCAAGTGAGGAGAGAGAGAGTGAGTGACTGAGTGAGTGAGTGAATGGATGAGTGAGTGAATAAGTGATTGAATAAATGAATGAATGAGTGAGTGAGCATCTGCAGCAGTGAGATACCTTCAGGAACAGTGTGTGGTGGAGGACAAAGCCAGTTTTCGTCATAGCTGCTTTCATTTCTATTAATTAGAATCAGTTTACAATTCACTCACCATCACGATTCTCAGGTTGATGAATTGAACTTGTCAGATTTTGGTAAATTCTTCCCAGGCTGGAATAGAAGCTTGGTGGGACTGTTTCTGGTGGGTGGATTCCTCATAGCCCTGCTTGTTTGCCAGTGCTGAGAGGAGGGCCTATCCTCGCCAGACCTGCCTTGCCTAAAGAATATACCAGCTGTGTCCAGGTGCCCAAACTGCCCCTGACATGACATTCAGCATTCTCAATTGTGTAACCCAAGATACTGCAACCTTTCTTGAAGTACATAAATATCTCTGGCCCTGGTTTATTTTTAGGAATTACTTCAGATCATCACAGGATGTTTATCTCTCCTCCACCTTTCAGGAGGGACGCAGAGATTACCACGTGCCATCGGGATGTCCCTGGCCAAGGAACTCATCTTCTCAGCACGCGTTCTAGATGGTCAGGAGGCCAAGGCTGTGGGCTTGATCAGTCACGTGTTAGAACAGAACCAGGAGGGGGACGCTGCCTACAGGAAGGCTCTGGACCTGGCGAGAGAGTTTCTACCTCAGGTATGGATGAGAGCACCTGAGCGAATCTGCGGTCAAGTCTAGCGCCCGTCTCATGTTCTGAGGTGGCCCTGTCCTACTTCTCAATTAAAGCGATTAAACTTAAGATTGGAAAGTAATCTGAGGTCCCACTGGAGATGGGCAGACAGACACATGTGCTCACCACACACACACAGTGTAACTTCCTAGCAAATTGTTTTTGCTTGTTGACCATCTCAGTACTCTAAAGTCATCTCTTTGGAGAGTGACGGGTGGACTGCTAGGTCACATCCAAACATGTGGAACGACATTGTCTCCTCCTGAGTCAGGAGAGCACCTGTGCACATCTTGTGCAGTCCAGGGCCTGAAGTTGGTGTCTCCCTCCATTGCTCTCTACCTGATGTGTACTGAAGAGGGCCCTGAGCTGTATAGTTTACCCCATCTGTCCATCCAGGCAGCATGCTTTCTGCCTGTTCCCACCTTCCCAAGTCCTGGGGCTGCAGGCTGTCTGCCCCACCAGCCCACCACTCATACGTATTGGAGAACTGACCTCCCAGTGAAAATGTTGCCCAGCGAGCCCTCCCCTCAGCCCTGCTACGTTGTTTGGATCTAAAGGGCCATCTGATTCAAAACGCAACACAAGCTGACACCCCGCCTGTAGATAGATGTAAGTCACGCTCAAAGATGCAGGTCTGTCTGGAGAATACGGCCTGCTCTAGGGTAGTGACATAACCGAGCTTCCACAGCGTGAGCGTCCTTCTCAGAGAGGGCGTCTGTCCTTCCCTCCATAACCCAGACCTACCTGAGCAGATGTGTCTGTGCCAGCCCACCATCACTGCAGTCCGTGCCGAATACATAATACGTAAGTTAGGCAGCTCCTCCCCAGCCTGAGCTTCAGGCACCAGTTAGTGTGCTGCCAAGCCAGGCCAACTTCCTGTCCTCCCCTAGCTTCCTTTGGAGGGACAGTAACTGAGGGGTGCTGGACATTCAAAGACACACGCCTCCTACTGCCCTCCAGACTGAGGTCAGTCGGTGACAGCCACCCCGAAGTCCAGGAAGCTCAGGAGATGAATTTCCATCTACCATCTCAGTTGTCAGCCGGTGTGTGGCCCAGCATTGGGAATATGTGAACTGTACTGAAGCATAATTTGCATTAAGTGTTAATAAAAACTTGTTTCTTTACTTTGGATTTCAGGGGCCTGTTGCAATGAGAGTGGCCAAACTAGCAATTAACCAAGGGATGGAGGTGAGCGACACTGCAGGAAGGCAGCTGCATCTCGGATTCAGGCTCAGGCTTTGGCTTCTGTGTTGTGTCCGAACGCTCCAGGATGCAGCTTTTGCCTTATTACCTGATTTTGCTGGGGTTCCTCTCAGGGCCATAGCTGCAAAACTCAGGGTGTCCCCGCAGCCTATGGCAGCCCTGTTGTCTTTGACATTGCTTTAGTTGGGTAATCAACCAGTCCCTGGGGAAACAGACTTCTCAGCCAGATCACACTTCTATCAGTAATTCCCGGAGGGCCACTCAGCTCCATGCTGTGTGCCGATTTTTATCTGGACTCTCTAGAGTGTGTGTGCAGGGAGAAGCAATAAGCCCAGGCTGGTCTGAGGGGCTTTAGCTGTCACACTGGGAACATGAATATGAAGGAGAAGGGTCCTGGGCTAGGGGACCAGCAGACAGTACAGATTCTCATAAACTCTGGAGTGTGTGTATGTGTTTGTATTGTGCGCCTTAGCATCAACATACATTTGTGTACACACTGTGACCAAAGAAGAGTTCTAGGTGTTCTTTTTTAGGCTCCATGTTGTTGCTCTAAGGTAGGGTCTTTCCTCGAATGGGGAACTTGCAGGTTTTTTGCTAAGTTGTCAGCCAGCAAGCCCCAGTGGACCTCCCCACCCCTGTGCTAGTGTGACAGGCATGTCACAACCATGCCCAGCTTGTTACATGCGTGTTGGGATCCAGACTCCAGTCCTCACACTTGCACAGCAAATGCTCTGAGCAGGCTGAGCCATCGCTCCTGTCCAGCTTTGGTATTTGGCTAAATGGTAGGCATCTGGAAAAGCTCTTTCTCCACAACCTCCTTGGCTGTGAGCCAGTATTCGGAGAGCAGGTTTGCTCGCAGTGCATGCTGGTCTATAAAACTACAAGTGTCTGATTTATTTCAGTCCTTTAATAAGCCTAACCTTATTTGCAGAAACACCTTAGATAGTACCCTGTGCCAGGCAAGCCCTCATTTAACCCTCACTTAGTGAACACTACTGCAGCTAGCCCCTTGCCAGACATGCCTCTGAAGCCCAGACAGGTCACATGACTCTCCCAGGCTATACAGCTCCCAGATGGAGTCAGGATTTGAATGCAGGAGCCTAGTTTCAGGTTTCAGGCTGCTCATACCTCTGAGCAGCTGTGCTCTGCCAAAAGACCCTGTTATTTAGGGTGGGACAATTCAGTTTGAATTTAGATTGGTTCTACCTTGTTCTGCTAAAGTGGATTCTGTTTTTGTCCCCAGGTCGACTTAGTAACGGGGTTAGCCATAGAAGAGGCCTGCTATGCTCAGGTATGTTATACACTCACAGATTCAGTGAGCATGTGCACTGCTATCCTCAGGGGTGGGCACATCGGGTGGAAATGGCTGTTCATCAGACTTTGCTGGCGTGCCCTGCCATGTAGTGATGGTATTTGTGGCTTACCAGCTGTTCCTGGGGCTCTGAGCCTCTTCCTTCACTGATGGACAAAAAGCAAAAGCCTTTGTCAAGATCTAGTACATGTCCATGATTCAAAGCTGTCACTCAAGTGTGAGCAGAGCAGATCCTGTGCTGACTCGGTCTTCACCTGACAGGGTCAAGGCCCTGGTGTCCTCTCACTGTCCATTCAGTGTCAGGTTAGTTGCTGAGCTGATGCCTCAAGGCAAGAGCAAGGGTTGGATAGTGCACAGTTTGGAAAGGTGGAAGTGAAACTACTGATGTAATTAAGAAGATTGGAAAAAAGCAAGAACGGGAAACCCTCGTCAGCATTCAGAGTGAGATAGCTCTTAATCCTGCATGCTTGCAGCAAGGGGAATGTACTGCGATTCCTCAGTCGTCAAAACGTTAAACTAAGTATACCCAGTATATCAGGAGAACACCTGATCTGTACGGTCAGATGTCCATGTTTGTGGGGAGGATGACACTGCGCCGTGCAGAAGCCTGTCCCCTGTGTGCAGTGGGGCACACCTTTAATCTCAGCACTCCAGAGGCAGGTGTGAATTCCAGGTCAACCAGGGCTACCGGTGAAGTGAGACCTTGTCTCAAAACAAAGATGAAATGTCTACATTTGCTTCTGTTAGGACAAGCATCTCAGCTCATTACTTTATGAATAAAAGGTTGATTCAGAGTCCAAAGATGCAGAGTGGATGGCTCAGAGTGGCCAGAAGATAAAGCTGGGAAACACGAGTGCCCAGCTTCAGCACTCGTGATGCTGGTGAGAGAGCCTGAGAGAGGCTGAGGTAGGAGGCCCACACTGTCCAGCCACAGACACTTTGGAGAAAGGACAATAAGCACTCAGAGAGCAGATGGGCACGACAGCAGCAGCATGGAGGGCACCTGTGTGCATGGACACAGCCTTCCCCTTTGTATACAACGTGAGTCCACGTGCGCTGGAAAGCCGGATATGAAGCAAGCACCTGTAGAATGTATAGATAATATAGGAGGAAGCTCAGCCTTGGTTTTGGCGATGGGAAGCAAGCCCCCAAGAGAGAAGAATGGTGGGCTCGACTTTATTACCGTGTACTTCTGCTCTCTAGAATACTGCTGAATGGGTGGAGAGGGTGAGCTGAAAGCAAGGTCTTACATCCAGGGTGCATGAGGACTTCCGGCTGCACAGTAACATAGTAAAAACCCACTTTAAGAATGGAAAAGCGATCTGACTGGAGCCACCCACCACAGTAGATGAGCAGGTGCAAACAGCCACATGAGACTGTGCTGCAAATACCTGTCATTTGGAAACTGGCGACCCTGCAGTGTGTTCTAAGTGACCAGAATTCGGAACAGTGGGCACCCACGCTCCCTGTTGCCGCCGACAGGGTGGTTCAGTAACCCCAACATAGATGTCAGTTTGAGGTAAGGCTGAGATCCTCTGGCCATGTTGCCCAGCAGCTGTGTCCCTTGACACTTACCCAGATAAGGTGAAAACATGTCTGCTCAAAAACCTGCCACTAAACTTCGCTCACAATTCCTGATTTAGAAACAATCAAGATGCTCCTCCTAGGCCGGCCTAGTGGCACATGACTGAAATCCAAGAGACGTCAACTATACAGTGAGACTCTGTCTCAAGAGGAAATAAAAGGGTGTCCTCCGAAGGTGAATAGACCAGCTGGTACGGCTACGCAGTGGAAGGTTACATGATGGTAAGGTGCAGGACCTGGCAAGCAAGAAAATGGCTTAAGGGCTCCTTGAATTCACAGTGATTAGTGGCAGGATTCAGTCTGAGAATACTGGGTACTGAGTGATTCCAGACAGTCCAGGGACAGTCTGGAAGAGGCGGTTGACAGGGTGGGGAAGAATGGAGAATGCTGGCCGCTGTCAGGGTCCATAGAGCATACAAGCGCACTGGAGAGCAGCCATGTGCTCTGACACAGGCTGTGGAAACTGCTGAAGCAGGAGGAGCGCAGAGGTCCCCACAGCCTGAGTTTTTCATTTGCTTAGCCTCTGAAAATAAGTGTCTCACTTTTTAAGCATATTAGAAATGGGAAAAATGTGTGGAGTAAAAATAGTTCATCCGCATACTTAGACTTATTCAAAAGATAAGTGGCCTTCCCAGCAGCTGCTGGTGGCTCTCATAGCTGCTGCTTGATACACTGTTGTGTTTTAAACTTTAGAGTGTGTCATGTTTTCTCCTTCTTAGACCATCTCAACCAAAGACAGATTGGAAGGTCTTCTTGCCTTTAAAGAGAAAAGGCCCCCTCGCTATAAAGGAGAGTAGGAGGACAGCTGAGATGCCCTGCAGTGCTGGAAGCGTTTCAGATCCGCCCTGTGCCTGCCACGGGGACCTCGGTGACCAAAGCGGAGAGTGGGCTCGTGCTGCGCCTAGAGCAGGCCCATCTGCACTCAAGCCACCGTGCGCCACGCCGTATTTACTCAGACCTACAAGCTAGCTGTCTGTGGTCAAAATCAGAAATTAGGTGTATGTTTTTAATATTTCCCGCATATCAGGCTTTGTCATTAATTTTTTTAATGTGAATAATTTATATTGCACACTCTAGGGAATAACTGATTGTATGTCTCCTGGGCTGCATTAAAATAAAATTATTTCTGTATACCAAAAAATGTGAAGCTATACCAAACGAAGTTGCTGACTGATTATGTACATACAAACAAACACATGTCCATCCCCACCTGAGGACCTGGGTGGATACTGAGTGAAACCCCAGTTTCAGTAAAGTCAGTGGAGGGTGAGTTGAGAATCTCTGTCTTGCCCCTTGCCTGGCCTTTCAGAACAGATTTCAGAGTAAAGTCTCTTTGCTGATCCTGTCAAGAACCCATGCGACATGGTCCCAGAACAGGGGATGAAGGGTCAGCCCGTCAGGTGGCTCTGCTTGACTCTAAGCTGCAGTGTCTCCTGCAGAGGTGTCCAGGTGCTGAGCGTGGCTCTGCTCACAGAGCTTGGTGCTGGCTGAAGACTGCAGCAGACCTTCTGTCCTGCAGCACACATGCATCCTGCATGCATCTCCCTAATTCTCTTCCTGAGGCTGCTGCTCTGCTGTTTGGGAGCATGCACATGTAATTCTGCAAATTCTCAAAAAAGGCAGCACCAGGCCAAACACCACCCTGTAGTGAAAATTCTTCAATGTTGGTTTCTTTAAAAAACAAACAAAACCTCACATATTATAAGAATATGCTTTCATTTTAATCCCAGGTGTAGGAATATGGGGCTTCTTTGGACTTCCTGAGTAGCTGCAGATAATCTCTGGGCTTGTGTGACATTGGAACTTCTGGGTACTTTTTAGAGGGTACATAAATGTGAGGGCCCTAGGAGACATGTCAGTGATTGTTGTTTAGGGGGTTGGTTGTGGTTTGTTAGTAGATGTGGTTAAAGAAGAAATAAAACAAATGAGGGAAGATCAGATTCAGGGATTTTCCTGATTCCCCTCCGTCCTTGTTTCTCCTCTATTTAGTGTTAGTGGGTGAAACTTTGGGGGAAATGTGTGGGAAAAGAACTCACAAAGTGGGTGCCTCAATGAGGGGCTTAATAAAAAGAAAATTGGAAATTTGATTTCAAATGCCATAGAGGAAATGGCAGAGGATGAAGGAATGGATTCTTTAGATGTATCTATCTGTCTGTCTATCTATCTATCTATCTATCTATCTATTGCAAGAGGCCAACAACATCAAAACAAAACAAAATTGTGGCTGCTATCGCTCAGCTATCCCTTGATTTGCTCCAGAGGGAATTTTCAGGGTTTTTGTGTATTTTGTTTCAAAAAAGTTTGATAGACTGGGTGATCAGTTGTAGAAATTATGGACAAATATAAAGGGGCGTGAGGAACAACATCAACAACAAAGGCTGAAATGGGAGAACAAAGTGGGTTTCTCTGCTCTTTAGTTTCTGAAAGGGTTGCAGAGCAGGTGGTGCAGCTGGAGAGGTTTCGGGTGGAGGTGGAAGCACTTGGGAAGTGGGGAACACTGGACAAGAGAGGACAGAAAGGCTCAGTCCTGGTGACGGAGAAAGAGAGTGGGGGTTTCCCTGCAGGAGGAAAGAGATGAAAACTGTTTCAGACAGTGGTTGGGTCAGAGAAAAGCTGTAAGAATAGGAGAACCATCTGGGGTTAATCTTGAACCAACTGCACTGCCAGAATTAAAGGGGGAGCAGCCCAGTGCACAAGATCACCAGTAGCTTTCCCAGTACAGAAAACTGGCTGCTAATGGCGGGGAGCAAGGTTCTGACGAGCTAGGATGGAGTCTTATAGAAATGACAGATCCAAGGCGTTTTGAAGAGGCCATGGTTTCATCTGGGAAGCACTTATGTGAAACAAATTCTAAATTACTGGGCTACTCAAAATAGATTTCCCAAGACTGGAAAGGATTGGTAATAGTTGTACAAGAGGCTGGTCCCAAGTTGAGATGGTTGACGTAGTGGAGGGAGGAAGCCACGAATAATGAACAGTGAAATGGAGTGAAGGGAATGTAAAGGATCAGCTGCTGGGTGCAGGGTGGTACTCTGATATACAAAAACAGATTCGATTTGATGACATTACTATAGAACAACGTCATTTAACGGCCTTAAGAGCTGGGACAAAGTTGAGCAGCCTAGGCATGTGGTGGTGGGAAGGCCACCTCGTTTACAAACATTACACAAGGCTTCGGAGATGCTGTCACTGATTTTTTTTTTTTTGTACAAAGATTAATCTCAGCTGTGAACAAAGCCATCTCAGACCCTGAGACATCTCTATCACCGAATGTAAAAGTAGTATTAGACCATTAAAGGTCCGAACAGGGCCTGTGGACAGATGAATAAGGGATAGGACTGATCTTGGTTCTAATGTGTACCATGCTAGTAGGACAAGCTACAGTTAGAGGTCTCCAATATTAAAATGTGCAGTGCTTCAATTGTGGGAAATACGGTCATTTGCAAAGAGACTGACTAAACCGAAAGCCTCCGATTTCAAAATGTCCAGTGCATTGACTCTGAGAAACAGTACTTTTCACAGGAAAAGTGAACAAGCTGTTTATAGGGGCAATAGTTTTCCTAAATCTCAAACAGAAAGAATGCCTCGGCTTCCCATGGTGTGTATGTGATGCGGCAAAGACACCATTGGGTTCAGGAATGGAGACCCAAAAGAGAGATTCGAGGTAATTTCTTAACACTCGGAAATATCCTTGGGCTTGAGGTCCTGCAGCAAAAATTACAAAGCACTTCAACCAGGAAATAACAAGCAAGTAGAACAATATCAACCAAATATTGCAGATTTAAAGTATGCCATCCCAGAAGGTCCTGCTCTAGACCTGGCCACAGGTAAATGTCTCACTCCGTCCCTTAAAACTCCATGTTGTAAGGTAAGCACTGGAGTTTATTGATCTTTGTCCTTGAGGACAGCAGGGAAGGAGCCAAGTGCCTTCCCAAGGATTAAATGTGAATCCAAGAATTACAAGTGAAGATTTCAAAGGAGAAATTAAAGTTACGGCCTCTGTAAACAGGTGCAATTTAATGCAGGTGATAGAGTTGCTCATCTGCCACTGTTTCCCTACGTCAAAAGCAAAGCCACTCCAGGAGAAAGAACAGAAGGGTTTGAAAGTACTTGAAAACGTGTTATTGCAAGCAGTTGTTAATGATCAAAGGCCAAAATTAAAATTTCAAGTAAGTGGTATTGAAATAGAAGGTTGGATGGCTACAGGAGCTTATGTAACTATTCTCTCACAAAAATCTTGGAATTCAGAATAGCCTCCTCAAGAGGTTTATACCCAGCTTCTAGGAATTGGAAAGCTATCTCAGATAGTGTGTGATGGGTTAAATGTGTGGGGCCAGAACGTCGAATAGGAAAGTGAAGGCCTTATGTGGCTGACATACCCATAAAATTTATGGGGAAGGATTTTATTTTTACAACAGTGGAATACTCAGATTAATATTCCTGCAATCCCAGAGACAGCCCATAATGAAAAAGGGGTGAAATGGTAGCTGCTCCTGGGGAAGGTATTAATAAAGTCAGCAAAAAACAACCTCAGGCTATGCCAGTTGTCCAAACACTATAGCAGGGATGAGTTTGCAAATTTGTAAGGGGACAGTGCTGAAGTACCAGCAGTCCTGCACTTAACATGGTTCACTAGCAAGCCCACATGGGTAGAGAATGGCCCTTAACTAACAAAAAACTGAGGGCGCTTGAACAGCTGGTACAGGAGCAGTTGGAGGCTCAGCATATAGAAGATTTACCAATCCCTGGAATTTGTCAGTAGTCATTATAAAAAGAAATCGGAAAAATGGGGAATGTTAACGGATTTAAGAGCAGTGAGTAATCTAACCAATGGGCTCATTATAGCCTGGAATTGAATTCCTTTACCTTCTTTATCACCTAAGGCATGACCTATGATAGTAATTGATTTAAAAGACTGCTTCCCCCCCCCCCCCATCCCTTTGCAAGAGCAAGATAAGGAAAACATTTGCCTTCACAGTGCCTGCTTATAATTATGCTCAACCTGTAAAAATATGTCAGTGGAAAGTTCTTTCACAGGAAATGAAAAGTTGTGGCTATCATCCAAACTTATAAAGGTTAGACTTGAGCAGGAGAGATCTCCTGAAAACTTTGCCTACCGACCTGAAAAGTGTTTATTTTTCTGTTTATGATTTCCCACTACACACAGCACAGTTAAGAGCTTAAAACAGAAGGAGGGAAATGTAGTAAGAATTGTGGAATTTTGGTTTCTTTGAAAAACAGAAATAGTACTAAAAATGTGTCTTTGTTTTAATCACAGGTGTAGGGATATAGGGCTACTTTGGACTGTCCACAGCTGACCACAGCAGCTGACTATGATTTGCCTCGTGCTCTAGCTGGAGCAAGATTTTGCCAGATGCAGATAATTTCTGTGATTGTGTAATGTTTGGAATTCTGGGAACTTTTCAGAGAGTGCATAAATTTGAAGGCCCCAGAGGCAGAGTCACTGGTTTTTGGTTGTTTAGGGAGGCTGATTGTGGTTTGATAGTAACCTTGGTTATTATCTTCTTTAAAGAAACAAAAGGTAAGAAACTGGATTCAGGGATTTTCTAATTTCCCTCTCCACTCTATCCTTGTGTCTCTCCTTTCTGCTGTTAGGGGTTGAAACCAGGGGGATAAATGTTGGGAAAAAGAAGAACCTACAACACAGCAAAGACCAAATATACCAACCAGGCTACAGCTGCTGTCTAGTGTGATGAGGTGGCAGCCCAGATCTTCACTGCTGCCTGTGAGTCAGCTGCTCCCTCAAGACCACTGCTGCTAAGACTGCAGATTCACATACCTACCCAGGAGCTCAGTTAACCAGCTGAGGAGCGTGGCTCTCTGGGGATCCTAGCTGGTGTTCATGCCCATTTAATGAGAAAGCTGTCTGGCTCTTGGTCTCCAGCCTAAAATTTTGGCTAGTGGAATGAGAGACCTTTCTTAGCCCTTCAGCGGTATTGGGCATATTCTGTCCATGGCATGCTAAAAACTTATGTATCATATTCACTTGTATTTTAGCTGGGCTAGAAATGATAATGTTAACGGGAGAATGTATGGGTTTGTGGGCCAGCTGAAGTTGCTGGTTCACCACCATTTGGTTTCCTAGTGGGTTAAAAAAACTGAAAGCAAAGTCCTATAGTAACTTCAGATAGGGAAGCAGCAGGAATCGGGTGCTGGTTCTTGGTGGTTTTGCCTTGCCTGGGCTTTGTTTTGCTAACACCCCCAAGTCCAGCCATATTGGAGTGCTGGCTTGTACCCATGGCCCTTGTCACCAGCATGGAACGTCTGTACATTCACGGGCACCATTCTTTTTATGTTTGTTTTGAGATGGCCTCATGAAGCCACGGATGGCCTTAAACTTCTGATCTTCCTGCTACCACCTCCCAAGGGCGCCCGCCACTGCACCTGGTTGCCTGCAGGGTTGGGGATAGATACCAGAGTAGCATGTATTCCAGGCAAGAATGCCACCAACTCAGCTCTAGCCCCGGCACCTGGACTGTACATATCTGTGGGGGGGGGGGGGAAGGTGCAGTTATCCTCCAAGAGGCAAAAGCAAACAGCACGAGACCTGCTGGTTCTGAGAGAATAAACGTGCAGGAGACAGAGTCACCTAGTGACTGCTTGCTGAGTGTAACACATGCTGAGTACCAGAGTCAGGAGAGTCACCCTTTTGAGGCCAGCCTGTGCTCTGCCTGTGAGACTGTGTCAAAAACAAAAAGGTGCAGTTAAGAGTGCTCACAGTTCTTCCAGAGGACCTGAGTTTCGTTCCCAGCGCTCACAGCTGCCTCTAATTCCAGCTCCAGCAGATTTTTAGCGCCCTCTTCTGGCCACCGTGAGCACCTGCACACGTGCAGCAAGTAATATCTTTTCACACAGGGTCTCGCTGTGTAATCCAGCTATCCTGAAAATCCCCGCATAGACTGGCCCCAAAGAGATTTGCGTGCCTCTGCTTTCCAAGTGATAGGGTTAATGGCATGTGATATCATGTCAGTCCCATAAAGGGGTGTGTGTGTGTATTTATGTAAGATTATTTTGAGAGAGTGTGCGCACACATGGGTGAGGGTTATGTACAAACGTCAGTGCCTGTGGAGATGCTGGATCTCTCTAAAGCTAGATTCACAGGTGATTATGAACCACCCAGCGTGGGTGCCAGGAACTGAACTTGCAGGAGCAGCAAGTGCTCTTCCATCCTGAGCCATATCTCCAGGACAAGTAAATCTTTTTTTAAAAGAAGCTCAAAGCTCCAGTTCTCTGTGGTTATCTCTTTGACTTCAAGGATCATCTCAGTTTTGTTTTCTACCCTGATAGATCTGTTTCTCACCCCAATCAAGACTTCTCCTCGTTATCTGTCACATACACCTTGTCAGGCATGGTCATTTTCCCAGCAGTACTGGGAAGATGTTTCAGTGGAGGGGTGTCCGTTCTTGGGTGCAATGCTTGGAGAAAACTTATCTTTGGATGGCTTGTCTGTGCTGGCTGTGGCCCTGTCCCTCGCTTGACCTTCATGCCCACTTGAGTGACATGCCTTCCATTGGCTCTCATTTGGAGTCCAAAGATCCTGACAGGCTGACATTTTAAAATAATAAGTCCATTATTTGTCTACTGACCTAGTTAAATATTAACTGACAAACATGTCTGTGTTTATTGGGCTTTATAAAAAAGCCAATTCAGATTACTTTTCATAGTGCATTAAAGATAACTGTGTGGTAGATGTGACACAGAAGAAAATACATGAATGTTATTAGTCAATAATCTGAAAAATTAAGAGCTATTTTAAATTAACGAGGCAGGGCACAGGTTTCTGTCAGAGGACAAAAAGGAGGGTTAATTCAGCCTTTTGCTCGAATTATCTGTTTAGAGCCCTGAAATTCCTGCAGGTGCTCATCCTCACGTCACAGCCCCTCCCTTCTGGAAAGTTTAGAACCCACCTCCTCCCCTTTCCTGCTGGAGGGCAGTGCTTGAACCTCAGGTGGTAGGTGACTATTTTCTGTATTTTCAGGCAACAGGAAAACTGTGGACCTGACAGGGAAGATAATCCAAAGACTGACTACACACAGACACCATGGAGGGACCTCCCCCTCTCCCCCTCTCCCCCTCTCCCCCTCTCCCCCTCTCCCCCTCTCCCCCTCTCTCATTAATATTTTGAGGAGGTGGGTGTCACTCACTTGGTAAATGACAGATCTCTGAGGACAACTGCTCACAGAACCCAGCATGGCTGTTCTTTGTAAAATCCTAACATAAAAACGGTATTGGGCTGACATGGTGGCTGGGTGGTGGAGAGCCCTCCTGAGCATGCATGTGGCCCTGGGTTCAACCCCAGCACCACAAACGCCAGTGCGGGGAGCTCAAGGCTCTGTTGACATACACTCAGGATATGCTGCCATGCTTGAAGGGTATGTTGACAGGGTAGGGTATTGTCATGGTGATAGCTGAATTAGGAACCTATTGGCACTTTTCAGGCCCTCTCCATGACATTCCCTCCAAGTACCCACACTATGGGCCTCCTGTGGTACACAGAGGAGACCAGTACATGAAACCAACAGCTCAGGGATGGAACCCCGAATGGACCACTTGGCCCTTTTGCATTTGTAGACGGCCAGACAGCAGAAGCACACTAAGGCCATTGGGTGTACGGTCTATACAGGCACATAGGGACGCATGTCCTTTGCCCTGATCAGTCCTCTCATGACTTGGAGAGAGAAAGGTATACTTATCGAACGGTGACACAAGCAGGCAGGTGGCAGAGCTGATGCTCCTTGGCATTCCCTGTGTGTTCTCCAGTGTAAGGACCTAGGTCAGGAGGGGAAGCCATGCAGGGCTTCTGTGCAGAGCCTGGTGCTCAGTGGCAACAGTATGTGGAGAGAGGTGTGTGGCTGTTAACAGTTTTTCAGCCTCTGCTGAGATGCCCAGAGTGGCCTGGCCTTGCAGCCCAGTTCCATCCACCCCCGACAGAATTGTACTGTACTCTGGCTGGCTTTGAACTCACAGAGACCAACTCACGTCAACTTCTCAAATGCTGGGATTAAAGATGTGCATCACCATGCCCAACCCCATATCCAATTCTTAATGCCCTAGTTTTGAGGGTGATCATGGGAGTCACTGGTTTTCTGAGGGCACCCAAGGACTGAGGGCAAGCTTTGGCTCCAAAGATGACAACAGTGAAGCCATAGACCAAGCGTCCTCTTTTGTCAGGAAGGTCAGTTGCTGCTCTTTGCAGAGCCCGAGTCACACTGCGCCTGCTCTTTATAGTTCACTCAGCCTCACATAGCTGTGTTGGTGGTACCGTTTATATTTCATGTTTCAGAGGAAACAAGCTTCATAACCACAGCCAGTCTGGGGACATGTGTAAGAGCAGAGACCCTGGCCTGGCGGTGGCAGTACACACCTTTAATCCCAGAGCTTGGAAGGCAGGGGTAGGCAGATCTCTGAGTTCAGGACAGCTAAGGTTACATGGAGAAATCCCATCTCAACCCTCCATCTCCCCCCTAAAAAAAACATAGGCCCTATCAGCTCACACTTCAGTGCACTTGTTTCCCAGGACCCTGCAGGCTGAATTGGAGCCTGTAGAGGCTGTGGGAACAAGTCACTGCACAGCAGCTGCCCCGTCACAGGAGAAGCAGCTTGAGAAACCCACCCATGCCATTCAGTAAGCAGGAAGTGGATAGTCCCAGGCAGGGCTGCTGGGTGAGGACTGTTAGGCAGAAATGGGGCCAGCTCTTATGGAGGGCCCCAGCCTCAGCATGAATGAGGACCGAGGTGTGAAGCTCTGACTTTGTGGCAGATGTGCCCTCAGGGAGAGGGCAGGGTTAAGGGTAAAGGGTGGCAATGAGTGGGAGGGTGGGGAGGGAGAGGTAGAGGAGAGTCAGGCCTTAGAATGGAGGAAAATAAATATGGCCCAGGATGGGTCTGATTGACCACTGAGCTCCTTGGGGTAATCCACAGTGCAAAGAGTTTAGTGTTAAGAATTGGCAACATTGTGGGCTAGGTATCCCAGTGGACAAAGGATTTGAGTTCAGGTCTTAGAAACCACATTGAAAAAAAAAAAACAAAAAACTGGATATGGTGAGCATCTTTGGGGGAAAATGGGAATGCTACTAGGAGCTGATGTATCTCAGTGTCGGGAAAAGCCTTATATTATTAAAACATCTTAAATGCCTTAAATTCTGTAGATCTCTGAAGTGTTTGAAGACCATCTATCTAAAGTACATCTGAATAGGCAAACATTTCTTGTTTCTAGCTATACTCTCTGATTAACTTTGAAAACATCTACAGAAAGCTAAATAAGACTTATGCCTCTAAATTAACTAGTGCCAGCAAGACTACAAGTTTGATATAAGTGAATAACTACTAACCTGCATTTCTTAGTTATCCTAAACAGTTTGTAATAGTAGCTTTCAAGGTCTAGAACATTACAGTACACATTTTTAAATTAGTTGTATAGGTACAATATCTTAAACAACAGTTAAAACGTATAAGGTATGTTGTAACAAAAATCTTAAATGTGTATTGATGTACAAAAATTCATACCAATGTAAATATTTGAGACTAGTAGTTGCCTTTTCAGTGTGAACGTAGATTCAATAGTCTACCATTTGTTCTGATCATTTCTGTATTCCTTTTTTCTTTTTATCCCCTGTTTGCCTCCCCCCCCCCAATACTAGAGAGGAGAGAAAAGAGAAAGAAAGGGAAAGAAATCCCTGAATCTAACCTCCTTTAATTTGTTTCCTCCCCAATCAAGATCACTATCTTGTAACCAACCACCCTAAATGGCTACAAACATTCATCACCCATCAAATGACCAAAACCCACCCACTCCATCTCTCAGGAGTAAGGGCATCCTTCCCTTAAAATTGATTCCTTCTGTCTGGGGCAATGTCATTTTTTAGGGATCCTAAGCAAATTGGGATATTGGCCAAGTCCTAGGAGAGCTAGCTGTAACATTTTGTTGTCCAGTCTGTGATGAGAAAGTGCTGGTCTTTAATGAAGTCCTGATTCAAGCAGTTTGTGAGGCTAGACCATCTTAGCTAGCTACTTTGAAGTTGTCATAGATGCAGATTTTTCAGGAAACAGTAACTTAGGCAGCCTCTGAAGTGGATCATCTGGGATACTTGTCTTCATTGGTGTCTGGTCCTTTTGTTCTGTAAACACACAAACTTTGAAAGGTAATATACATTTCTGTATTAACACATGTGCACAAATCAGCTGAAGATGATTCTCTGCTCTATGTGTGAGCAGGTAAAAGGCATCACACTTTGTAAGTCCATTTGGACTGTACACCCTAACTGTAATATAAATCTCCATCCATGCCATATGAAAGGATGGCATGTAATAAGTCATGAGGACTCTGTAGCCAACAAGATTTATTGGATACTCAGACCTTCATGTCTCAGCCAGTCTCAGAGCTGTTCCCATGTAGAGGGATCAACACCCATCACCTGTTTTATTCCTTCATGTCTGCAGCCAAGATTTTCAGGAGGTCTCCCTTGGTCAAATATAATTGTTGATTATTATTTAATATTGATTTATCTTTTAGTTAGACACTAGTTATTCCTAAATCAATTGTATACCAAAATTGCCACACAGAGACTAGGATTTAATTAACCTAGAGCACAATGCTAGGCAATAATTACTCCATCCTAAACTTCCAAGCCTGCATAGCTTCCTCCCATTCTGATTTCCCACATTATACTTGCTTTTTAGTCATATCTTAACTTGGGTCCATTTCAATTTTCCTGATGTTTCCTGGTGCTCTTCTCTTGGATCTCTCCTCCCACTCCCTCTTTCTCCTCCTGTATGGACCAGGATGTCCCACCCTATTCTCTCCATTGCTCAGCATTGGCTGTTGCTGATGTGCAGGTCTGAGCTGCTGTGGTGCTACTCAGTCTATGTGGCCAAGGCTCTGCTGTGCTCCCCCTTAAAGGGGCCAAGCCTCCCACCTGGCTAGGAAACTGTCTGGAAGTGTTTGTTTCCTGTGTTCTGTCCAGAACCTTTCCCGGGCCCTAAGCTTGGATTTCTGCCTACCACGATGGGCGTTAATTATCACCAGCCTGTCTTATCAGCTTCCAATAGTGACACAGAGAACTTTTATTTTAGCCTTGGCCTTAGCTGGCTACTTCCCAACTAGCTGTTAAACTTAACCCATTTATTCTAGCCACATTTGCCCTGTGGCCCGTTACCTCCCCTCAGTCCCAATAAGTCTGACTTCCTCCATGTCGACATGGCTGGCAAATCTCCACCTCTCAAATCTTCCCACAGTCCCTATTTCTGTCCAGATGGTCCCACCTTTCCTCTCCTGCCTAGCTATATGCTGTCAGCCCATTATTTAACCGGTCAGAAGGATATTGATACCAAAGTACTGACAGCACTTGGCTCCCTGCTGGTACAGAAATCAACATTTGAGTAATACAAAGACAACCTTTACACAGTGTACAAAAAGATTATCCCAACACTCACCAGCCACTGGCTTTCACGTGGCCGCTCTGTTTCCTTTGGTGGGGCAGGATCCAGGCTGGGCTGAAAGCAGGAAAGGGCTCCATCCACCCTTGAATCTTGCTGTCAAGATGCCTTCAAATGCTCTAGCCTCTAAACTTTAAACTGCAAAGCATCTAGAACACTTCAGGGCTCTGCATACAGCAGTGAGGGCCATTTCATGGCAGGCATCTGCACCTCCCATAGGAAAACAAAACAGCAGCCCAGTGTCCTCAGGCAGCATCTGAGGACTAAGGGTATCTGGTGGTGCTGTTCACCAAGAAGGTTCTAGAGACATTTGAAAGTTGGCAGCTGCACCCTCTTGACTTTTCAAAAATGAGTCAATTTCACTTTCAGGTTTGGAATGGGTTGAATGAATCTTTTGTGCAGTCTGCAGAAAATGGAGTGTTTGGGCAAACAAGATTAGTCCAGATCTGAATGGCCCCTCTCTGAATACTAGTTCTTTTTAAGTTGTCTACCAGAAAGGCTTTTTATGAAGCCCAAAACTTGATGAAGAGGGCCATCGTCTGAATGCATTAAGATGTAACTACGAGAGTTATGTACCAAATGGTAAAATGACAATGACATTTAACTTGACAGGAGGAAATTCTGATGGTTAACAGCTATGATACAGTGCTATCTTCTTGTTTGGGGAAGTGGATCACAGGAAGCTTGTGTTGGCCTTGAACTTGCTATATAGCAGAAGATGCCCTTGAATACCGGATCCTTCTGCTTTCATCTCCCCAGTGCTGGCATTGAAGTCTTTCCTTACCACATTTGGTTTATGAGGTGCTGAGGTTCAAATCCAGGGCTCTGTGTATACAAATCAAGGCAAGCACTCCACCAGCTAAGCCTTGTCTGAGCTTATTAGCATCTCACAGTGACTGACATGCCAAGACAGAGTTACTTGCTTTTGACCTGGTGTCTGTGGACATGTCTGCTGTGTGACCTGAGAGTGTCAATTTGCTCTTGAGGAATATTGGGTCCAGGGTCTTTATCCTGGCTCATGACTGATGCCAATGCTCCCAAGAGCTGCTGTGATGTGATGATATGCTCCCTCTGTGTTCACATCACTCCCCACGACCTGTGGTTTCTGTATGTCCATGTGAGCAGCCTTTACACAAACAAGTGTCTCTTGAATTTCCTAAAAAGAACTTGAACAGGTCTAGAACTTTAACTTGTGTTTGAAAGTCTCCAGGCATAGGTTGAGGGGCTAAGAAGAGGAGGTGGGTCTTGGCCCCACTCTACCCTTGCCTCTCCAGCTTTGTGATCTCCTACATATGGAAGGTGGGTGCCACCTATGTGCGCCACAGCTCAGCGGGTCTTCTCCCTACCCTAGCACGGGGTCCACAGGGCTGAGCCTCCATGTGTACCCATATTCCACCCCCACCTGTCACACCATCTCAGTTGAGTTCCATTTCTTGTATAACTCACGTGACAATTCAGTGTTTGTTTTAAGTGGATTCGGAGTTGTACAACTGTGGTCATGACCCAATTCCAGGATTTTTTTTTCTTTGTGCTCCAAATAGGCTCTGGCTGAGACTCCAAACACTATATTGAGTAAGAGTAGAGGAAGCGGGCATGCTGGTCTCATTCCTGATTTGGAAAGAATGTTCCAGCCACCTTGACTTTCAAGTTATGACAAACTGAACACATGAGCCAGAGTAAACCTTTTCTCTCTTTAGCTGTTTTTATCACAGTAACAGAGAAAGGGACCAAGCTAGCTCAAAATAATAGCAAGAATGAACAACTGGGATTTCTTAGAATTACAAATCTTCTGAACAGCCAAGAAGGCATTGACAGGTGAAGGATGGACAGTAGAATGGAGAACATTTTCACCTGATGCACACCTGATGGATCAATGTGTGGAACATATACAGAATCAAATAATCAAGACCAATTGAAATGAGCAGGTGCTTCTCATTAGACAGAGTATAGCTGGCCGGTAAATACTGGAAGAAATGTTCAACATCCACAGTCCTTGGAGAATGCCCATCCAGGCTAAACGAGGGCGTTGGCTCCCCTGGAACTGGGGTTACAGAGGGCTGTGAGCGGCCGTGTGGATGCTGGGAGATGAACCTGGGTCCTCTCTGAAAGAGCAGCCAGTGCTCTTAACTGCTGAGCCATCTCTTCAGCATTTACACTATTTTTTTTAAATCAAAAATAATGGGAAATGTAAGGTGTTTTAAGGGAAATGGCAAGCAGGCATTTGTCGGCAGTGGAGTGCTCTATTCACAAAGAATCCAGTGACTTCAAGGTGGAATGAAAGACACTAGAAATTTAACTTGCACTCATGAAACAAACACCCATCAAGGTGCAAAATGCATAAAGGACAGTGTGAGCATATTTTCATATGAGACCTCTTTTCCTCTAGTTAAAGAGATTGTGTCATAAAGCAGTCCGTATGTAGCTGTTCCGATGGCCTCATGGTGCACAAGGATTCAATTGTATAACCTTGAAGTGCAGAGGGGAGGAAGGGGCTACAAAGCTTCCTGCAAGTGGAACTTTTATAGATGGTTGAAATTAAGTTGGCATCAATCCAAAATACATTTTATAAGCTGAAATAATTGCAATTTCTAGAGAGCTCATTAACAAATCAAGCCTATACAGGGAAAATGATGGCAAAGGAATCAAATTCTATACTAGGAAAAATGCAGAAACGAGGAAGCTCAGGTAGAGGAGGAAAGGGGGAATATTGAAGAGGAAGGGGAAGAGAAGGGAATAAGAGGAAGAGAAAGGAGCAGTCACCGCTGTGACGTTTAGGTGTACAATAGCAGGCGGCAGGAATCGGGCCCATATGAGCATGACTGACATGGATGTCCTCAGCTAAGCCCAATTCAGAGGCAGAATGACGCAAACGTGGATGCCTACATGGCTCCTTCTGCTGGGAGGTCACGGGGGTGGTGTACAAAGTTTTGTTTTAAGCATTGCCAGTAACTTTCTGGACATCAGAGCATGTACACAGTCCGCACAAGGAACCCCACAGTTTATCTTTCAAACAGGATAGAGGGCGGCATGAAATACATTATTTGTACACCTAAGCACAGCTTCGATTAGGATTTTGAATTTTTTTCAGGGGTCTCAATTACTTCCTAGCTCGTGGTTTCAGTTAACAAGGAGCTATGGCCGGACTTTGAAAGTGCCGCATCGCTGCCTTTTTCTTTTTTTGGCCTTTGTCATCTGTGCATCTGTTGAGATGAATGCACGCTAGTTCTTACGTTTTCTTTTCGCACACTTTTTATTTGCTCTCTGTTGTGTGGGTCATCTTAGTAGGTAGTCTCCACTTGCGATTATGATGCTCACGGCTGGAACAGGAACACAGACCAGACAGTAATCCTGGTATGAAAACACAGAATGCAGCGAATGGGTACTTGAACGGCGTTCTCATCGGTGTTGGGAAGCAAAGAACTCAGTTTCTCAGAGGTTAAATGGAACTGAAAAGTTATTAAAGCTAAAGATTATAATTAAGTAAAAGGGTCTAGAGCTAGCTCAAGCTGAAGAGCACTTATTTGCTCTTACAGAGGACCTGTCCCAGCACCCACACAGCAGCTCACAAACACCTGTAACTCTGGTTCCAGGGCGTCTGATGCCCTCTTCTGACCTCCAAAGACACTGCATGAATATGATTCACATACATACATGTTAATTGGATGGATGGATGAATAGGAACTGGGAAAAGGAGGAGATAGGGAAAGAAAAAGCAAGAATATAGGTTAAAGGTAAGAGATAATGAAAGTAACAGTCATAAACCCCAATCAAGATAAAAGCAATTAAAAACACAGATGTGAAGATTTAAAATGAAAAACCAAACAATAAAATTACTAACAGAAATAACCATTACTAGTTCTTTGTGCTGGGATGAATGACCCTTGAGTTGTCTTTCACAGGCAGCTCCGCTAATGGGACAATAGCCTGTCTGTAGGTTCAAGCACAGTGGATCCAGTGCGCTCTGTCCTGCCAAGGTAGATTCCTGCCCAGAAATCTGCAATCAAGGAGTCCACAGCCCTCGGCCTGGAATGCCGCCTCAGCACAGTGCGCATCCTGTCAGCCTCGTCCTCTGCTGCACGGCCACACCTTTCACAAGTGGAGTTCCGTGTTCTGGGCTCTCAGGGGCTGAGCCCGCACTGGTTTGCAGGTTTCCTGTCAACAGGATTCGGGCCGCTTTTCTGACAGTGTCCTACAGTGTGGCTTGTTGGTTTCAGGGTGAACTTTCCTCTGGTGTCTGTGGTTCCAAGGACTGCCACTGTGCTTCATGATTTGGACTCTCTCTGTCTACCCCTGACCCCATCTGTCTGTGTCTGTCTCTTTGTCTGTCTGTACTGGGAGCAAAACTCGGGTCCTCTCAAAGAGCCTGATCTTTCCAGCCTCTGCACATAGAGCAGCTGGTTTGAAAGTCCTGGAATATACGCAGTAGTGACTTCAACTGCCAGGCTTTCTCTGGTATACATTCTTCCGAGTGTCACTCTTTTTATATGGGTCGATCTCTCTGCATTATGTATAGGTTTTTGAATAATGGACATTTAAGATAATACAGTGTAGCAACTATGGAAGACGTTTTCTGGGGCCCTTCCCCCACTAGCCAGTTGAGGCTGGCAGTTCCCTCGGTGTTTATGTACTAACTCCCCTCATTCTGTATTTGTCCCCTGAGAGTTAGCTAGTGCCTGCGATGAGAGGTGGGCATGCCAGAGTATATGCACGGATGTGCAGGGTGTGCGGGGGACCAGGGGTCAGTCGACTTCAGTATCATTTATCTGGGGCTGTCCATCTTGTGCTTTGAGACAGAACCTCTCTCCAGACTGGAATTCCCCAAGTGGGCTAGGCTGCCCCCATCGGGGCTCCTCCTGCCTCTTCAGCACTAGGGTTCCGAGTCTACAATACCACACCTGCTTTTTACAGCAGTCCTGGGAATTGAGCTCAAGTCCGCAGGCCCTCACAGCCAGCACTTGACTAAGCTGTATCCCAGCTTCCGAGATGCCCCTAAATTCCTTAACTAGCAAGTATGCAACCCTTCTGGGGGTGTCCTGGGGGGCAGTCTGTGGCATACCCAGGCACCCTTTCAACCCTTGGCTGGCAAAGGCGGCTCTGCCTTTCCCGCTTCTTGTTCCTCCTCTGGGGTGACTGGGGTCAGTGGGAACTGAGAGCTGCAGCCCTTCTGTCTCTTCTGTGAGCCTGTCTATGGTCCGCAGATGTGTGAGGGAGGCCTTGATTCCTGAGTCTGTCTTAACTGTCCACAGCGGCTCATTTCCCAGCACCTTTTATTTTTCACAATTTATTATATATCCTGATTGAAGTCCCCTCCCTCATCTCCCCCCAGTCCCACCCTCTCTCTTCCCCCCCCCCATCGTGTGCCCCTAGTGCACTGAAAGGGGGACTTCTCCACCATTGCCATCTGCCCAGAGCAAGTTAAATATCATCAGGACTGCCTGGATCCTCTTCCTCTGTAGCCTGGCAAGTCTGGATCACCAGGGAAGAGTGATCAGAGAGCAGTCAACTGAGTGCATGATAGAGGTATCCCCTGCTTCCCTCACTTAGAGATCCACATGGAGACTGAGATGCCAGTTGGCCACATCTGAGCAGGGGGTCTAGGTCCTCTCCATGCATGGTCCTCGATTGGACCCCCTGGGCTCAGATCTTTTAGTTTTGTTGGTCTCTTTGTGGGGCTCCTGTCTCTTCCATGTCCCTCTATCCCCATTTCTTCCATAAGACTCCCTGTGCTCTGCCCAAAGTTTGGCCAAAGAGTATGATGACTCTCACCATCTGCTTTGATCCCCTGTTGGGTGGAGCCTTTCAGAAGACCCTCTATAGTAGGTGCCAGTCCTGTTTCCTCTCTTCCACTGCTTCTTGGTGTCTATCCTGTTTGCCATTCTGAATGAGATTTTTTAACTCTATTAGTTTCCTTTTGGCCTTTACTGTTTATTCTCATGGCTTTTGGCAGCTGATGGCAGTGCAGCCTTGTGCACCATGGATTCTCTAAAACATACTTATTTTTTAATAACTGTTGGGGCAAAGTATGCACACATGAGTGCAGGTTCACTGGAAGGCCAGAGGCATCAGATCCCCTGGAACTGGAGTTCGAGGTAGTTGTGAGCCATTGGATGTGGCTCTGGTATGGGAATTGAAGTCAGGGCCCACCAGAATATCAAGATCTGTGCATAACCACTGAGCCATCTCTCCAGCCCCGTATCATGAGCTCTTATTGATCAGCTTAGCATGCATAGTAACTTTCTGACTGAAAACTGGCATTTATTAAATTATTATTTCAGTTGAAATGTGAACATGTCTTATCTCACATGAAAAGTTTACTTGTGAGCTGGGCGCAGTAGCATATGCCTTTAGTCTTAGAACTCAGGAGGCAGAGGCAGGTAGACCTCTTGAGTTTCAGGCCAGCCTGGTCTACAAAGAATCCATGACAGCTACACAGAAAAAACAAAACAGGAGGAGGGAAGGAAAGGAGGGAGGGAAGGAAGGGAGGAAGAAAAAAGTTTAGTTGTGGTCAAAGACTGGGATTTGCTGTATATTTTCTTTCAGCAGTTGAAGATGGGCACAGACAACAGGGCACAGTGCCTGTTAGTATTTTGGAACAGAACCTGCTTTTGGGTTACCTAGCAACTTACAATGTGATTTTGTATTGCCTGGCCAGGTGGCCACACCTGGGAGGCATGGTTACCTTGCCCCTTAAAGGGACAACCAGACACGTGGTCCCTCTTGCCTCTCTAGCTCTCTTGGCCTCTACCTATTGGAGCACCCACCCTTCTTTCTCTCCCTCCCTCTCTCCCTCTCTCTCCCTCCCTCTCTCCCCCTCTCTCTCCCTCTCTCTCTCTCTTCCTCCCCCCTCTCTCCCTCTCTCCCTATCATGTCCTGCTCTCCACCTAATAAACCTCTTTTATATAAGATCTGTTGTGAGCCTCATTTGTTCACTCATAGATCGGTCCTAACCTAACATTTGGTGAGCCAGCTAGGAGAGGGTCACTCCTGGTTTTGGCAGGACCCCTCTTCGTACTTCTTTAATGGGACCATGAATGGCTTCAACAATTTTTTTCTGCTCTACCCCTAACCATCTATGCCTAGGGATCTTTGCTTTCTCTCAGCTGCCCATGTGCTCACATCTGCCCCACTGTTGCTGCAGTGGGAGGGTGGCCTCCCACCATGGCGCTGCCTGCTGCTTGGACCTGTTCCGGGCCACAGCGATGGCCTGGCCTGGGGAGTCCTGCCTCAGTGGCAGCTCCGAGGCTGTGCTCTGGCAGCCACCACTACCCAGACCAACAGCTGCATCCCACTCAGGCCAGTGCTCCAAGCCCGGGATGTTCTCGCCGTGCTAGAATCAGCTTGAGGGGACTTGGTGTGCTACTTTAGTTCTTAAATCAGTGAAGACTTACTGTTTCTCCTGCCATACACTGCTTGTGATCCGGATTCACCACTAGGCTTGCTTTATACTCTTTTACTATATTGTTGGTTTTAAACTTATAGCTCAGGGGTTTGTTATTAAGTACAAGTTGTTTACCAATACTCTAAATTAAAATCTATTCATTTATATTTATGTTAAAACTGGATCATTGTGCTATATCTCTACTATCAAAAGGTTAAAACATGTTTGGTCTTATTTTCTAAAAATATTATTAATCTATACTAGAGCCTTAGACTATTATAAGCTATAAACTTATATACTAAACCAAACAGAAACTCTTGTGCTCTCACTTTAATGGACTATATTTATGAATTTTAAGGTTCTAACTTAGCAAGGACAAAACTTAAAGTCCTAATATTTAATGGTTAACAAATACAAGTTAATAGTCATCTCATAGATATCCAAATATATATTTATAGTCCTACAGATGCAAACATGGTCTCACTGCAGTTTTTAATAAACAGCTGAGGATAGTCATTGAATCACCCATATAGAAGTTGGTAAAAATAATTGAGAGCCTTCCCGACTGGCTCATCCAGAGCAATGGCTATGCTCCGGACCTTAACTGCTGCTCTGAGGCTGCTGGCATTCCCGCACAAAAGACAAGAGGTCTGCAGTGCCGGGGTATAGCCAAAAGTCAGTTCTGCCAGGTGACTATTTCAAATGCAACCAAAGGGGACACTGGTCCCGCTGCTGCTTTAACAAGCCATAGCTGCCTGCTGGCAGACTGGCTGCTGGAAGTCAAAAGGTTCCCAAGCAGGCTTGTCCTCTGTGCCCAGCCATGGAGGTTCAACTAGCACAAAGGCCATAGACACTTCAGCCTTCTAGCTCTTTGGCCTGGAGGAGGACAAATGGCTCCTTGACTCAGCGACTTCTACCACTCTCTCCTAGCCCAGAGTAACACTGCAGGTCTGTTTTGGCCTCATAATGATGTCCCATGGACATATTGCCAACTTCTGTGTTGGGAGACTTCAGATGCCTTCCCAGATCTCTTCATATGCAGGAGACCAGACCTTACGCCTAAGTCATAGAGTTGCTATTGTCAGGCCCAGACACAATATGCCTTGTTGCCAGACTCAAACAGGCCTAAATAAAACATTTAACTATCCCTTTAGTTAAAGGACAATAAATATTTATAGCAGTCTCAACTATGTTTCATGGTAAATATCTACAAAGCCTAAAATTCTGAGAGTCTTAAGAAGTGTCTTAAGGTTAATAAAGACAAGTTATGTTTGAGAGTCTCAAAAAAGTATTTTAAAGTTGGTAAATACAAGTTATAAAGGTTGTAAGGTCTAAGGTAATTTAAGATATCCTAAATAGGTAAAACTACTTAATAGTCCCTCCTGTTGCTACTGTTGTATTGACTGTCCAGAGTTGACCTTTGTCAATAGAGCTCTAACTTATTAACCTAACTCTAATACAGAACTTTCCACCATACCACCTACTGTTATGGTTCTAAGCTCAAGATTTTAAATCTCCATAATGTGTACTTATATTAAAAGTTAAGATCAAGTAAATTTCCCTTCTACTTCATGAAAGGCTTGTGCCTTTTCAGAGCTCACCTTAAAGAATTCTTGTACTGTTAACACAAATGTGTATGTCCACTACTTTTTCTACAATATATATTTCAGTGCAGATTACAATTGCAACACTAATATGTCTAAAGTTTTATCTCCTCCTTAAAAGAAATTCTTGTAAGCTGCAGGAAGTCCACCTGAATCCACCTCTCAGGTCAATTGGACTCCAGATAAGTACTGTACTTATTGCCTATCTCAAAAGGTGGGATTTCTCCCCTTTCCCTGGCTCTGGGACTCCCTTTACTGGCTACCAGACTGCTATTTACTGCATGCAACACTGGCTGGATTGGTGATATCTCCTCATTGCCAGCCACTGGATTGGTGAGTTCACCTCATTTGTCAGCATAAAATGCCTCTTTTGGTAGGGGAAGCTTGACCGTTGAGCTCTCAGCAACTTTGTACTATCTTTAGAGAGGGAGCCACCCCGCCTCCAGCCATAGTCTTAACTGTCTAGGGCTGACCCTCTCTGCTGACCTCCATTTTAGGGCCCCACTTTCCTTTGGGGGCGCAACGCCACTCATATGTGGTCACACATGGTCTCTCCTTCTATCGTTCGTGGGAAGTCCTAACATTAGGCAGATCACTGTGCTTTCAGCCACACCCACTGGGGCATCCATGCCCAGTCTCTGGCCAAAGGCTGATGAGCTCTTGGACCAGGTAGGCCCTCTTCTCTGGGTCATACCTTGCCTTTGGGATGCCTCTGGAAGGTTCCTGGCCCCTCTGCCTCCCAATGGGAAATGCCCAGACATCTGTCCCTCCAGCGTCCCCTCTGAGATGTCTTCTGGAGAACTTCAGGTTTCTACACCTAGTGCCTGCTAGCACTAGGGCCTTTAAGTTTACACGCTTCTCTAACCAAACCTCGCCTCAATTACAGATCTAGAACAAAGCCTTTCTAACTACTGCCAGAGATTGGGTAAATAAAGGTCCCCCCAGGTAAACGGAGGTTCCCATGTTCAAGTCTCGTTGATTGAAACCTTCCACCTCTGTTTGCTCTCCCAAAATTTTTTAAAAATTCTCTCCATAACCTACTTAACTTTATCTTTTGCCTATATTATCTATCTATCTATCTCTATCTCTATCTCTATCTCTATATCTATATATTTCAGTGTCCTGCCAGACACAGATGTTTCCCATAGCCACAACAGCGCCAAAGTAGCTACAAGTGTTCAACTCTGACTTCACAGACTTCCAACAAGCTGGACCTGCACCTTCCCTCCCAGCCATGGATGTTCTCACAGATCCTGGACAGCATCAAAGCAGCCTGTTCTTCCTGAAATTGGCCGACATTTCAGCCTTTTGACCCCCCTACAGCACCCCCAGTGTCAGCAGGAAGTAGCCACAAGAGAATCTTCACCTGTTATTCACTTATTATTAACAAGAGGCTGAAATGGTGTACTTCAGGACCAGGACAAGCAGTTCCAGGTTCTCCCAGCGTTCCTCAGTCCCTACCTGCTGCCTTGCATGGCTGGCAACTCTCTGACAACCCTCTACCCTAAATTGTCTAGGGCAGAGGCTTCTCTTCCTCCGATTGACCATGTAATCTGACCGTTTTGTTGCTATAATTTCTCTCTCTCTTTCTTAACCCCTTGCATGACAACCAAGAGCTGCTTCCAATGAACCTAAACTTATATACTTTAACTTGCCTTACACGAGAAGCAGCCCAAGTTCCCTGTTTTTTTAATTATAGAAAAAGGGAGGAATGTTAGTATTTTGGAACAGAACCTGCTTCTGGGTTACCTAGCAACTTACGATGTCA
This sequence comes from Pachyuromys duprasi, assembly GCA_028658305.1. NCBI lineage: Eukaryota > Metazoa > Chordata > Mammalia > Rodentia > Muridae > Pachyuromys > Pachyuromys duprasi. Next base: position 71,557,856 of record CM053760.1, read on the forward strand.
TCTTATGTCGACTGGCCAGGTGGCCACACCTGGGAGGCGTGGTTACCTTGCCCCTTAAAGGGACAACCAGACACGTGGTCTCTCTCTTGCTCTCTTGGCCTTCTCCCTTTCTCTATTGGGGCACCTACCCTTCTTTCCCTTTCTCACTCTTCCCATCATGTCCACCTAATAAACCTCTTTTATATAAGATCTGTTGCGAGCCTCATTTGTTCATTCATAGATTGGCCGTAACCTAACAGTGCCCACCCAAGAGCTCTGCCTTATCTTTGGATGGCTCAGAAGTATGCCGTTATTTGGGCCCAGTGACTAAGCACATGACCCAGAACAGAGAAAAGCAGAGCGTTGGTCAGTGAAAACCAAAACTGGTTCTTAAAATTTTAGCCCTTAGTTTTTGGAAACAGTTCTTTTGGGCTGTTGAGTTCGTACTCCACACTTGACATTCAGATCGTGGCAGGACCCTTCCTCAGTGTGAGCTGATCAGACTTTGAGCAGTGCTGAGGTTTGGATATGATAAAATCCAAGAAAGGGGTATGGAAAAGGGAGAAGAGGGGAGGGAGGGAAGCAGGAGGGAGGAGAGGGGAGGGAAAGGAAGGAGGGAGGAAGGGGTGTGAGGAAGGAGGAGGGAAGGGAAAGGGGAAAGTAGGAAGGGTGAGGGAAGGAGTGGTTTGGTTATGTTTGGTCCTCTCTTTTCTGATGTGTCAGAGAACTAGGTGCTTCCCTTTTTGTCCCCCTAGAATTTGCATTTGGTTTTTGGCTCTGAAGAATTTTCAGGCAGTGTCATGGAGAGCAAGGTCTGTATGCTGGGCCTGTAGGGGCCTCTAGCACCGCCCCCGCTGCTCACACACGGTGCACTGTTGGTGCTAATTACTGGCCCGCTCCAAAGGAGGAGCGGGAGACTGTGTTGACGGTACACTAACAGTTTATGCTCTACAAGCTCCCTGTGCATGTAATAATTACGGCATATTTGTCTTCGGTATTTCGCAACGTTCTTTCTGGATAATACTGGCAGGATTAAGTAACAGCTTCTCGCCAGCGCGGTTGCTCAACAGCGTCAAACGGGGACGGAGGGCTATGACGCGCACAGCCCTGGCTCCCCCCACCTCTGACCTTTTGCTTTTCTTACGCATAAACTAAGCTATTGTGCGCCTATTGTTCCCAGCACAGATGCCAGGAAGCACTTCAGCAAAACATTTCGCTTTGGTATTAAAGGACAGCCTTTGCAGGGGTTAGAAGTAAAACAGGCAGGCAAAGCCCCAGGCTGCGGGCAACCAGGGACTTCAAAGTCTTCCTTGGGGAACCGTGGCGGAACAGTTCTGCTTCTCTGTTCGCACCCAGCTCTTGGCAACATGTGCGTTGGGGGGCGGGGCGTGGTTGCGGTTGGTTCTGTCTTGGAAAAGGTCAGCAGGAGGCGCGACACTGGCCGCATTGTGCACGGAGCTGCCCTCTGATCCTGGACGCGTGCGCAGGAGCCCATTATGCAACAGGGCCCACAGCCCCAAGGCCATTTGCCCACGTTTCTCCTTCCCCAAGTTTACAGCCTCCTGAGATCATTAACTCGTGACATAATTCTCGCCCACAGGCGCAGGCCACTCTAACAGAGCAGAAATTCCAAAATAAAGCACTTCAGAAATAGCTAAGCATTTTTGGACTCCTTACCCTTCCTGCACGATTCACAACTGCTTTTAAAGTTGCTGAGTGAAACAGAGAAACCTACTCAGGATTTTCTTTTTTAAGCGTGGGAGTTTCGTGCGAGAGGGTTCCTGTGGGAACTCTCTCTTCCGCAGCGCTTTGACTTTATGTTTCTGTGTTCTAGCTTGCTGTGAGACAGCCAGGTCCACCTCTCTGAGGAGCTAGACACGAACCGGCAATGGCTTTGATGAACGTTTTCAGAGCCACAAGGTGAGGCCTGTCCTGTTGCCACATACTGTGGAAAGTTACTGTGGTGGCTGGCTGCTACTGAGTCCATGGAACCAAAAAAAAACAAAACAAAACAAAACAAAAAACCAAAAAACAAAATAAAACAAAACAAAAAACAGTAAACCCCACACTGTGGCAGGTTTTAAGCTTATCAAGGGAGTTTGGTCTGACTCGCTGATGTGTGAGGATTCTTTGTTAAGAATGGCACAAGTTCAAACAAAGTGGCTTGGATCAAAGAAAATGTCGCTTGACCTGCAGCCCTCGGCAGGAAAGGACGGAATGGTGGGGCCAGGCTCTCAGGCCTGGAGGGAGGTCCAGCATTTCCTGTCGTGTCTAGTGTTCCGTGTACAGCTTCAATCCTTGATTCAGTTTTATGTGATGGCCACTCCCAGCCCACGGGAGATTAGAACTCAGGTCCCCAGGCATGCAAGCTCTTTATCAACAGAGCAGTCTCCCCAGCATCACCACTTTCCTCAGTTCCATCTGTGAAGTCCTGAGGGCGGCCTTGGCTGACAGCAGTCCCTGGAAGCTGGGAAAGGGAAGGTCTGGGAGGGGGAAGGCCTCAGGCCCAGCAAGGACCTGCACTAGCCAGAAGCTTTAGCTACTGCTGGAGAAGCAGGTCAGCCATGGGTGCGGAGCTCTACGGTGTATCAAGCCCTGAGTCAGGGCGTTGGTGAGTGAGGGTGTACACAGACCTGGAGTAAGTAGATAGGCTGGAGGCGGGGAGTACCTAGACCCAGTACCTGTGGCCTAGCTTTTCCTACCTGCCACTAAAGCTTCTCCACTGGAGGGGAATGTTCCTGCTGGTGTCCACCCTTCCCACCAAAGAGCAGTATTATGACCTCTCTCAACATGCACCATGGCCAGGGGTGACCTGCTATCACACAAAGCCCTAGTTAGGCCTAAGTCCTAGGTCAGGAGGACAGTGGGGGAGATAGCCACCACCCTTAGCTGCTGTTTTGTCAGCTGCCCCGTAGCTTGGCTGAGCCTGACCAGGTTTCTGATCTCTGAGTGATGGGTATGTTTCTTTGTTTACCTGTGCACTCGGTGTGTCCAGATCTCCAGCGGGCAGTTTGTGAACCCCAGCAAAGCACACTCTGCTGTCCTCATTGCAACCAAGAAACTCCTGACACACACAACTCGCTGTCTCCCAATGTTTTGAGAGCTGTTGAGTTTTGCCAAGTTCTGATTTACCTGGCTATAGGCTGTTTTATGTGTTTTCTTCCCATATCAGTGTCAGTTATTATCATAATGAGCTCTTTGGGGGAAATGGGAACCTGTTTTTCAGGGCTTGGAGAGATGTTCTGGGACTTTCTGAGGCAGATGATCTGACCCCATGCTAATAGTGTGGCTTGCTTCCTAAATACACATCTGAGGAAGAGAAGTCAGGGCTCCCTTTCTCCGGAACAGTTTGCGTACTCTAAAGCTGTGTGAAGTAGGAACTGCCCACCTCCCCTTTCCAAAGCCCTGTCCTCAGTGCTTTGCTTCTAAGAACTGGCTCTGTGGTTATCTGATTGCTGCTTCTATTTGCTCCCGGGTGGGGTTTTGCAGGTGGAGAAATAGTCTTGAAATTCAGAAGGCCCTTACTTGCTTCCTCCAGAGCTCTTCACACTTATCTCAGCTTTAACAAGTTGAACCCTGAGGGCTCCTGACCACCTAGGCCCAACTTGCACATGCTGGCCCCACTGCGGGCCAGTAACATGGTTACACATTGACTTTTGAACCACCCTGTAGAGAGCTGCAGCCAAGCCCCTCCTAGCTGAGAGGTTCAGCTGTAGAGTAAGGACAGCACATCCCCTTAGCTGAGGATGCCTATGTGTGTCCCTGGTCACCAAGGCTACCTGTGGACAGGCTGCTCCAAAAGATCAGTGACATGCCAAGCTGCTTGCACATGCACAAAGAAGACTCGTATGCCGTGGGCTGTGCCCTTGGCAAAGGCAAGCTCCGCTGAGGGCCACGAAGCCCTCACTCATACTTTCGCTTGAGAAGGATTTCTGTCCTGGCTTTCCCAAGAAGGGCTGTGGGAGTGAGTAAGGTGTGTATGAGAGTGTGTGTGTATGAGTGATATGCATTCACACATGTGTGTTGTATGTTCTGTGTTGTATATGTGACATGATGAGTGTGTGCACGCTCATGCATGTGTTCATGTGAGTGGTGTACATATATGCATGCACATGTTTGCATATGGGTATTTGGAATGTGAGGAATGTATGGCACATGTGCCCACACATGTGTGAGTTATGTACTGAGAATGTGCATGATTTTCTTTTATAATTGTTTTGGAAAACAGGGCAAACATGACACCTAGGAGGCTCCAGCTTGGTGGGTCCTTGCTCAAGGGATCTTGCAACCTCATGCCATGCAGGAGGGGTTCTGGGGCCACTGACTGTGTGGTGGCAAGGGCTTCCAGGGTTCTGAGACAGTCCTGCCACATCCTTGCTGCCTGAGGAACCACTCACAGGGCTGGAAACCTTAGATGCCCACCACCAGCAATGTGGCATACAATCTTGTGTGTGTCAGCCTTCTAATGCGTAGGAGAAACACGGCATTCCAGACGTGGGTCATTCCAGAGGGTGGACAGGGCTAAGTTGAGTGGAGGCTAAAAATGCGCTGGACCTATGGCCAGGTAGGCAGGCCTGCCAGGCACCACGATCTCCTCCCCATCCCCGGCCCTCCTGCCCCTAGCCTGAAGAGCCGGACTACTCACGGGGGACAGTCTGATTTTTCTGATGTTACTCATATGTCAGATTGCTGCCCTCCTGCTGTATTTCAGGCCCGGCTGCCTTTCCAGAGAAGAACATGAGTCACCGCAGAGGCCAGCATGAGGGAGGGAGGGCCCGGTCACCGGAAAAATAGAGTGCAGCAAGGGCCTTTTTATAGCTTTCTGAGTAGGCTTTCTTTTCCATAGGTTAATTTTTATCTGAACAACCTAGATAAGGTTGGATGGCCTTTTTAACAAGAAAACTATTTAAATACAAGGGTTTGTTTGAACAGCTTTTAAAAAGGCCAAGGGCATTTGCTTGTGTGTGTGTGCGTGTGCCTGCCTTTCAGTTTATAAATAGCACATATTGGTAGTTGATGGCAATTTTCAATGCCGTGTTTTAGCGCATTCTTTCAACATTAATTTTGGAGCACCCAAACACTTTCTTGTTCTTGTCCCCGGGGACTGATGCCTTGTGAAGGTCAGGTATGCTGGCTAGCCCAGACCCTTTGAGCCCCTGCCCTGTGCTCCGAACAGATGGTGATTTTTTAAACCAAATGCTATTCTGGTATACTGACTTAGGAAAATTATCTTAAAATAGACTTGAATGAGCAGAGCCTGCAAAAATAAGCTGTCAGCTTCTTTTTTACTCCTGTGGGGGGGGGCAGGGGGAACAAAGCTGTCAGCGATTTCCACACGTTGAGGAATCTGGGTACTTACTTATTTTAGAGAAAGCTTTTTTTAGCGGGACTGTAATTGAGTCCCCTTACGTCTTTGAGTGTCAACAAATTACCATCTGTTCTAGAGACACTCAGTTGTGGAGACCGGCCTTGCCAAATACCAGGGAACAACTGTTTGCCACTGTGAGTGAGCAGGCTGAGCATCTGGCCCAGGCAAGTGTGGGCAAGGAGCCAGTCCCCTGGACTCAGGTGTGATGTGAGCTCTGGGGCCTGGACTCTGTTAGCCCAGGACAGCCCAAACTTAGGGGCCTTTGGCAAGGGGAGATGGAGAGAGCCTTGAGTATCTTCACAGAGCATCATGTTGAGCAGGAGGGTGGATTTGGAGATGTTGGGGGCACAGAAGGGAGAGGTAACCTCAGTGGAGTGGGTAGGGCCCCACGTGAGTGAGATGAGGACATTGGGCAGCCATAGTTCAGGGAGCAAGGAAGAGCATAAGACGCTCAGCTTTCTCTGCAAGGTAGTTCTGGCCCTTCAGATCCCAGGGTTCAATCGGCCTTGGGTTGAAAAGAGTTCTATCTGTAGTAACACTGTAGATTTTCGTCCTGTCACGTCTTCCTGAGATACAGTGGCACAACTATTTGCTCAGTGTTCACGTCATCTGAAGATGGCTGAAGGCCTCCAGGAGGCACTGCCCAGCTTACAGAACAGCAACATGGAAGGCTTTATATCCATACAGACATGGTGAAGCCAGTCCCCAGCAGTACCAGGAGATATCTGAACTTGATTCAGGCTTTGCAGCCAGCAGCACAATATGTGACACAGACAGAGGGCTGGGGTCCTCAGCCTGATGTGCCAGCAGTGTTTTCTGTGGAATGATCTCAGCATGAGATGAGGGGACTGAAACATCAAGGACAAGCTGAGATGTGACCTCTCTTGGACAGGGGCCTCCAGAACATGGGACTTGGGAATGGCACCTTCTTGCATGGGGACTGGGCACACACAGGTCCCCTCTGCAGGCTAAACTGGGGCCATCCTGGCTGCTCATCCATCTCAAGTTCCCCAACTGCCAGTGGCTCTGCACTCAAGTGGAAGAGTATGGCCAGGCCTTCTTAAGCTGGGACGGAGGGAGTGGCTGTAGGTTTCTTAGCCGAGTCCTGTGGCACACACAGTCCCCAGAGAACGTACTCAACTCTGTGCATGGAGCAAGTCCAGGCAGCCCCTGCCAGTGTCCTCCCCAGAGGAGACTGCTCTCCCATAGGACACCAGCCTCTGTACCTGCATGACTCTGACTTCTTTCCCTGTTTTAACCCAGCCACATTCCATCAAAGTAAAGGAAAGAGCCATGTGTGCTGCAAACACAGGCACACACTCCTGGCTTGGGCAGAGTGACGTCTCTGAGGACAGAAAGGAAATGGAGAAGCCAGTAGCTGGATGGGTCTTCAAAGGGCCGTGTCTCAGAGGCATCCCTGAACTTGTATCAGCCACCATCTTCACTGAGCCGAGTCATCCAGGATGCTCACCCATGGCAGCAGCGGCTGCATCTGACAGCCGTCCTCCATGAGTGCCAGGCCTTTGTGGAATGCGTGGTGGCTCTTGCTCTTCACGTCCAACGGAGACTGTCCAGCTCTCTGGGAGTCTCTGGTTAGCTGCTGAAGCCCTTGGCCTGATGCTGTTTGGGAGCTGTGCTGATGCGGGAGGCATGTGGCCTTCCCCAGGAGGATCTCCCAAGGCTGAGTGGGGGCTGAACGCAGAGGACGCCTCCAGTCTCACACCTCACCTAACACAGAGCTCACCACCTGGCAAGAAAAGCCTCCAAGTCCCTGCCGAGGGACAGTGTGCTCTGGGTTCTGCCAGCAGCCACTGCCTGCCTACATTTGTGACCTCAGGCCCAAAGTGCTTAGACATTTTAGAGCAGTTTATAAAAGGACACTGTCAACAAACCTAAACCCTGCATGTGCTGCCTTTAGAAGAAAAAAAAAAGGAATAAGGATATAATAGCTGAAAAATATGCTGTGATGGCCTTTGACCCTGAAAAGGCCCATGGCATATGTGGACTTACCCATGGGCTGCTTACTCTCCTGGGGCCAGGCAGCTCACTAACTGTGCCAGGGACAGGAGATGGTTACCAACCTCAGGAATGTGATTCTTAGGAAACAGTGTGGCAGTGGAGAGAGGCTTGGAGAACACACACACACACACACACACACAGAGTTATGTTTTTTAAATATTTTGACAGGACATTGTCATCTGCAGTACATTTAGAAGCTGTGTTCTTAGCTATTCTGGGATGCCTGTGGAGGGCTCTGGGCTAGATTTGCTGGCTTAGATGGTTTGAATGTCTCCTAAGAGCTCATATGCAGAGAGCCTTGTCCCCGGGGTGCTGGCATTAAGAGCTGGGGTACTCTTTAGGAGACGAGGCCAGGTAGGAGGTGGTGGGTCACTGAACTGGAGAGGGGCCAGGGAGCTCAAGTTTCTTCTTCCAAGAGCTTGTTCTAAAGAACTGTACCTGGTTTTGCCTCATGTTCTGTCTTCCCGTGTGATTCCTCCTCAGGTGACTGCAGCCAGGGTCCTCCCAGAGCTGCCACCATGCTGTCTAGGCTTCACATCTCCAAAACTGTACATGAAACAAACATCTTTAAGAATAAACCCAAATTTCACAGCTTGAAGTGCTTTGGTATGGCAACAGAAGCCTCTCTAGTTGACGGCAGGGGTGCACCATCACTGTCCATGTGTGTGGCTTTCGTTTTGAAAAGTATTTTTATTTGGGGTGTTTAGGCCTCAACCTCCCTTCCAACCTCCCTTCCATCCTCCTACGTAGGAGAGAGGAGGTTGGTGGGGAGAGGGGGCTCCTTTACTTCTCTGGCCGTTTAAGGTCAAGGGGTTCTTTTAGGGTATACTAATCTCCGTCAACAGCAGATGCAGCCAGAAATCTCCTCAGCCGCTGAGTCCCGAAGCATTTCGGTCTGCTCCAAACCTCCACACCATCTATCTCTGGTCTCTCAAACTGTTCCATGCCACACGCCGATACCACACACCACACCACTTTTTCTGGGCGCTCATATTTATATCCTCAGAGTCCTAGACCACACCCCTCTCCATGCCACACATGGCAGGCCGTACCAGCGGGCAAAAGCCACACCCTGCACAAGACAGTTAACAGCTGTGGACAAACTAAAATCCCACGCTTGGGATTAAAATCAACAATATTGACATAACTGAGTTTACAAAGAAACCCAAACTGCTGTTACATATGGATGCAGCTCTATTGGATCTCTACAGTGTGGGCCTGGCTCCTCGGGGTGGTTAGGCAGCAGGGCATCAGTGGAGATCAAGCCCCACGCCCACTCTTGACCTAGGGGCCTCCCTGCCCTTTCTCTCTCCACACTCCTGTCTCGACCTTTCTTGAGTGGGTGGTTTATCCTCATTTTTTCTTACGACTCTGCCGTGGGGAGTTTCCTAGGACACACCATTTCTTCAAGTTTGTGTAGGCAGTTTCCTAAATAAAGGCAAGTCCTCTAAGAAGGTCTGTGGCTGCTGGTGACCTCATGCATTTCACCTCCTAGAGCCAAGTGCTGAGGTGGGGACATCCTGACACTCACGCAGTCAGCACCTTTCTGAGAAAAGTAGGTAGGTATAGAAGTCAGTTTTATTATTGCTGTGCAAAACCCTGGACACAACGCACTTTAAGATAGGTTAACTAAGTTTGGGCTCATGGGTTTTGAGGTATCACTCCACCACGAAGGGCTGGGTGTGGTGGAGAGAGGGTGCTCACATCAGATCATGGTGGCCAGGAAACTGGACCAGCAAAAGGAAGGGACCAGGACAGCCAAGAGCTGCAAATACAGGCCTCCAGCCACCCATTTCTCAAACCAGGCTCTGACCTTCCAGTGGTCCACCACTTCCCAGTCATCTGCTCCAATTTAGAACCCAGCAGTTGGACTGGTAATTAGGCTAGAGCCCTCACCATCTGTTCATCTTGGGAGTACCCTCAGACACAACACAGAGGTGAACTTTCCCAGTCTGTGTCTCAGTCCAACCAAGCCAAACATCACAGAAGATAGGAGGCCAGGCCTCCACCAAGCCGGGCTCCCTAGGCAGAAAAATGCATACTGCTAGAATTTTGGCATGCCCCTGCCTGAGCTACTCAGGGGGCTGAATGGTAAAGAACGCCTTTTGCTCTGACATTTGAGAGCAACCTGGGCAGTACAGTGAGACCTTGTCTGAAAAAATAAAACTGAAGAAATGCGGACTGTGGGGCTAGCTTACTTGGTAAAATACTTGCCATGAAAAGCAGGAGGATAAGCCACAGACGCCAGGCATGGTAGTGCACGCCTGGGGTTCCAGGGCCAGGCATGCTGGTGTGTTGGGGTTGTTCTGATACTTTACTCTGGTGCTAATTATCGGCCCCTGAGATCTGCTTGCTGCCCGGAGACACCCATCCTTGTTGTGTGAACCTGCCTAAGACATTACACCTGATAGGTAGATTAAAGACCTAAAACCCGGACAGGGCAGAATGGGGTAGGCAAGGTTAAGGTTCCTGGGCTTTATGGGTTCAAGAGAATCATAAGAGACAGGAAGAGAAGAGGAAGGAGGATTCCATGATGGGTTAGCATGGAGAAGAAACCATGTGGGCCAAGAGGAAGGACTCCAAGGATGGTGTGAAAAGCCCAGACGAAGACTACAAGCAAGTATCTTGGGATTATGGATGGAAGGTAGCCCAGATGGGAATGATTAAGGCAGATGACATTGGATAGGGCTGGGAGGTGGATGGTAAAGTTACTGAGATCGTATAAGTAGAAATATCTGCGCAGCCCAAGGTAAATAGGGCAATTATAAATCTAGTGGTTGTCTGTGTCTTATTTGTGGTAGCTGATCAAATAATAGCATCATGATAATTATAGGGCTAACAACAAACATTATATAGTCCTCATTTTTATTCACTGCAACAGTGGTGCAGGCTGTGGTAGTGGGGCTGAGGGTAGAGAAGAGACTTCTGAGCTTGCTGACTGGTTGGCCTAACACGTGTGGACAGTTCTAGGCTATTGGGTGACCCTGTCTCCAAAAACAAGGAGGATGCTACTTGAGGAACAGCCCCTGAGGTTGTCCTCTGACCTGCACACTTAGACACACAGGTATCCACCATACACATGAATACACACACATGCATACAGAGGCATGCGCACATACACACACTCAAAGGAATGTGTATTTATTCAGTGCCGGAAGAAACATGTCTAGGTATGCGGGGGTGGGGAGAAGGCTCAGTGGGTAAAAGCACACACCCTCAAGCATGAGGAGTTGAGTTCGAATTCCCAGCACCCACAGGAAAAGTCTGGCCTGGCTGTGCGGTAGGAGGTTCTGTGAGCCCACTGACCTGCTGGCCTAGCCAAAGCCTCAGGCTTCCAAGAGACCCAGTCTTCAAGGAGTAATTCGGAGAGCAATAGAGAACACATGACACCCTCCCCCAGGCTCTGAACACGTCTACACAGGCACACCCCCCAACACTAAATAAGAAATCTGAAATTGAAAGGCCGGACTGGACTGGGAGGTGTTCTGGCCTAACCTCTGACATGGGCTGGCTTAGGCACCGGTGAGGAGCTCCGTGGAATTCTTTGGGCTCATTCTCCAGGTGGAAAAGCTGAGATCATAAAAACAGACAGCTCTCTCTTTCTTTCCCCTAATTAATGATGGATTGCAGCACCAGGGCGTGGGCTGGGTGTACCCCTTTTGTTTTTTGAAGCTCCAGGATCCAGGGATTGCATCAGGAGCTCAGGTGTACTGCAGTTCCCGAGAAATGTGCTGATTGTGTAACTCTGCACCACTGTCATATGGACCACGCTTCATCAGGGAGCCCACAAGCATCACCTCACCCGGACAGGAGAAAGCCCAAAGTCTGCCTTGTCCTCAAGGAGAAAGAGGCGTGACTGGTTTTCATCATTACCCTAAAAAAACTTCAGTACAAAACTGCTTTAAAAAGAAAGTAAATGAATATCCAGTGTCCCCTCACTTAAAATGTTTATTTCCTTCCTGTTGTGTGAGTGTGTGTCTGTCTGTGTCTCTGTGTGCATGTACTTTGGAGCTGGAGGTCAACCCCAGGGTCTTTCCTTGAGAACTAATCACCCTGTGTTTTGAGACAAGGCCACTCATTGGCCTTGGGACTTATCAAGTAGGCTAAGCTGGCTAGCCAGTGAGTTCCAGGAATCCTGTTGTCCCTTCCTCCCCAGTGCTGGGGTCACAGTCACATGCCACAGTAGAGTGGCTTTGTGTGTGATTCACACTCAGCTCTGTGTGTGTGCAAGGCAAGCCCTTTCTGACTGAACATCTCCACAGCCTCCATGCAGCCCTTTGTAGTTTATGTGTTTCACCACAGTCTTACTGCACACCCTCGCCTGGCTAGAACTCTCTCTGTAGCCCAGGTTGGCTTCAGGCTCCATCCTCCGCTCTGCATGCTGGGATCACAGGTTTGAGCCACCTGTCCTGTTAGCCATCAGTACTTTAAGCCTGCTTGCCGAAGAGGATAATCTCTGATTGTGGCCTGTAGGCACTGCTGTCTGGCTTCAGAGTCAAATGGGTCAACTGAGCCTCAGGTTCCTGGTCAATGGGGTGGATGTCATGAGGATTAGCTACAGCTGTGTATGCTAGCTGCTTGGCACTCTGCCCAGATGGTCTCCATTGGTCAATACCCCCATCACCATCATACCACTGATCTCCCTGTGATTACAAGAGCAGATGAACACACATCTGCACACAAGTGTACACACACACACACCCTGTGAACACACGCATGTATAACCATTCCTATCAGCACGCGCCAGTGAATAAACGCAACAGTGCATGCTCCACAGAGGCCAGCTGCTTGCTCCTTGCCACAGCTTAGTGTGAAGGAGCACTCCCCCAGTTAGGAACCACTCATGTGCCCAGAGGCTTCCCAGATCTTGCTGACCAGATGGCTATCCTGGCTGCTCTGAGGCCTCAGGCTGGCACTGTCGGGATTGGCCGTTTTGATTCTGTGTAGCACAGCTTGATGGCACTCTGGACCTCAAGCTGCCTTGCACTGCCACTGGGAACACCTCTCTTTCTAGGCCAGGGCCAGACGCCACACCGGAGCCCTCCAGTTAACCCCGGAGGATGCCCACTGGATTGAATGGGTACCTTCGTAATTATCATTTACGCAAAGATGGCCAGTGTCAATGTGTGTGTTGGCCTCTGTAAGTTTTCTTGTAGCCACACCCTTTTGTTCTGACCCGAAACTAGCCAACCAACCAAAACATGCCTGCATATACCCACAGCTCCTAGCTTGCTCAAATGAGTAGCTTACCAAACCTGTATGATTAGATTAAAAAAAAAGAAAAGAGTTTTAAACTTGGCTCCCTAATATTGTTCCACATTGTAGTATTTCCTTTCTATGATGCTAGGATTCAAACCCAGGGCCTCACAATACTAAGGAATTGTGTTACCTCTAAGCTGAACCCCAAACTCGTAAACTGTCATATTTTCACACATGTATGTGTATATGTAGTAAGGGTGTTTATATGTGTGGATGTTCGCATGTGTGTGTGGGTGCATGTTGAGGCCTAAGGTTGATGTTTGGAGTCTTTCTTGCTCATTCTCTACCTTGTACGTTGAAGAGGGTCTCTAGATGGAATCTGCAGCTTGCTGACATGGCTAGTCTACCTAGCCCACTTGCTGCAAGGGTTCCTTCATCTCCCTTTTCTGAACATTGGAAACTAAAGCAACCAGCATGGTAGCTGGACATTTATATGAGTTCTGGGGACGCAAATGAACTCTGGTTCTTATGTTTGAACACCAAGTGCATTGTCTACGGAGCCTTATCTCCAGCCCAATACTTTTGAAGTCTTCTACAATAATTAAGCATTAAATCTTTCATTTCAAAACTGTTTGAGCACCCACCCATGCTGGGATCATTGTATCTTTAGTGCTCTTCCAGTAAACAAAGCCTGTGTGGAGGATGCCCCTTACCAGTCCTTGTGTGTCAGTAGGGGTGGAGGGGAATGATGGCTGCTCTGTAACAGCTGGCCATGGCCTGGGAGAGGGCTGAAGACCTGAGGTTTCAGGGTCCCTACCCAGGACTCTGATGGAAGTCACACAAAATTAATTTACAGGCAGATGAGACTATGGAAGTGGCTCTCATCCTGATGACCATGTGCTCTAGAAAACTGGTTATTAATATTTACTATTAATTTATATAATTATTATGACATTATTTTCTAACCCTCCATCATATCAATAAAGGACACAGACACCTGTTAGATTTTTAATATACTCATGCCCTGGAGCTAGCTTTTACCTCACAGCCCTACATCCTGTGACGACTGCTCTAATAATTCCTATTTGGGCTACTTCCCATCCAATATCCCATAAGTACTTGCACATATTTCTCATCTGGGCTTCTTCAATCCTCAGAGCAGACTCGTCCCAGCCACGTGCCAACCCACTGTAGCTCTCCTCTTCTCCTCTCCTCTCCCACATCTCCTCCCCATGATCCTCCTGTCCTCCAAGCCGACAAACCTTGGTTCTGCCTACCTCATGTCTTCCCTGCCCAGGTACAGGCATCTTACTCGTCAACCATGGATTATTTGCAGGTCAGGTTACACCATACATGTGAGATAAAAACAAATCTTTAAAGGCATTAAAAAATTATCTATTTATTCTGTGGTGTGTGTGTGCGCGTACGTGTGTGCACATGTGAAGGCAGCGGCCAACCTTGGCTTTTGTACCACAGAAGCCATTGTTTTTTGAGACAGGGTCTCTCAGTGGCCTGGAGCTCTGCAAGTAGAGACTCAAAGGGAAGGATGTAGCCTATCTCCGGCTGGGCTGGGGGTGTGGTTCAGTGGAGGAGCTTGTTCTGAAGATGCTCTGAGGAACTTCATTGCAGGCAAAGGAGCAGAAGACAGCTTCTGTGGTTTCTCCAGGCTGCCTGGCTTGTTTGAGAAGACCTGGATTGCCTTAGTTATTTCTGATGCTCTCTGTAGCTGTGGGAAAAAACGCCAGCTCCGCTAGGGACACACACAGGCCCCATCACCAAGGGAGGGGAGACCCAGACTGAGGCTTTTGGGAGGCACTGAGGCTGGGTACGCACTGTGGTGGGGCTGGGCTCTCAGTGTAACCAGAAAGAGAATGACCAGTTGAGAGGGCCCCAGGAGGGTATGAGTGGACGGGGGAGCTAGCAGAACAGAGGCTGGGAGGGTGGCAGCTGCCAGCATGGCCCTGTGGTTCCGCTGTAGGTGGTGATGTTAGACTCTACACCTGACTTCTGTTTGGGCCACAGTAGCCCCCTCCTGAGACAGCCTGTGACTGCTGAGTTAACAGACATCCAGGGGCTCTCACCTGGATGGCGAGCTGACGTCAAAGGTGTCCACACACCCTGCAGCTCAGTTTTCCCCACCTCCTGTCTGGACCGGAGAACCTGGGTGCAGAATCCTGTGAAACCATCTGTACATGGAGAGAGCTCAAGCAAGGGACCTCAGCTTTGCCAGGTGGGCATGACTCTGTGCCCCCTCCCCCCTAACACACAATACTGTGTGTCTCTAGCACTGGGGCCTGAATGCTTCTAAGAATCGCTGCCATGCCGCTTATTTGTCCGTGGTGTTAAGTCCCCAGTGTGAGTGACTTCTTACCACCATAGTCCACCTCAGTGTCCCTGTTACACATCACTTCAGAGACCTCTCATGCCCCGCCCCCAGATTCAGCTCCTTTAAAGTGCCCTCTTATGCTGTCCTCATGAGAATTCATCTGCCCTAAGGGTTCTTGCTCACAAAGCCCCGGGGAAGCATGTGAGTTCCACCTCCTTGCTGGCTCTTCCTGCCCTTGTGTCACAGCTGCTGTCCCAGTCTCAGAGCACTGCTCTGATTGTGAGGATCTCCTCTTCTCTCCCACCCCTCGTCGGAGGGTGACACAAGCCATAGATAGCAGTGTGGAGTCTGTGGTGTTCCAGGGAGCTGCCTAGTGCTGTTTGTTCACACTTAGTGGCTTGGCTAACAACACCTGCACATGCTTGACTAACATGAGTCACTTTGTGGAAGTGATGTTGACTTCAGGGTGACTCTGGCACAGCCCCAAGTTACTCTCAGATGACTGTAAGCTTTGGGGAGAACCCAGAGCTGCTAGGACGTTTGTGTGTGGTGGGTGGGGGACACTGGTTGCACTAGTTGCATTTCTGGCTGCACACCCACCACGTGGCCAGCCTGCTGGGGAGAGGGAGGTGGTGGGGGGGCTGGCATACCTCTGGGTGCCCATGAATGCATGCCTGCATGGGCGGTCCCTGCCCGTTTCGCGCCTTGGATGTCTTACCTGGCTCTCCCATTGGTACAAATGCCGGGGCACTATGGGCAGAATGCAATGGAGTAGGGGATGGGTGTCTAAAGCTATCCAGACAGAACCAGTCACTGCCAGCACCCCCTGCTCTCTGCAACTGTCCTGTGCTGGTGCATGGCTTCCAGTCTTGCTCAAGTCCAGGGCCCCTTGAGTCTTTCTCGTGGTCTGAGCTAAGCTCGCCTTTTCCCAAATCCACCCAACTCAGAACTTTCCCTGAATAGCCACTGACATTAAGCACCTGACAGGAATGAGAACTTTTCTAAATGACACAGACTTTTGCTCCTCCCTTAGCTATCAGACCACTAAAACAATGTCCCCAAGGAACTAGAATCTCCCCAGGAGTCTCCTGCTGGAGGAAGGAAAAGATGGAAGCCTGGTGCCAGCCAGAGGAACTTGGCTTCAGGAAAGGCGTTCTGCAGTTCTACCCACCTTGCAGGCAGACTGGAGGCAGGGATGATGGGCAGGGCCACTCTCTAACCAGGACTGTGTCACAGCTCTGCATATCCCCTGCCTTCTACTTAAACCTAAGCCTCCTGCCAGGATCCTGAAGACTGGGGGTCAGGAGAGCTGTCATGGAAACCCCTTTGCTCTTCTTTCCTCTGTGGCCTCGGTGACTACATCTCCTTCCCCTCTATTTTCACTGTTATCTGCCTCTTGAATTGGCAAACAAGGGACTGATGGCAGAGCTTCTATTGTTAGGGCTGCCAGGGCCCAGGCTCTGACCTGAACAACTCTGGTAACAGCCATGCAGACTCATTTCCTAGCCAACACAGCCTCAGAGATGGCCTTGGCCAGCCACAGGAGGGACTTACCTCAAAATCACACCCAATGTGGAAGGTCATGGGTTTCTAACAGTCATTGCCAAACGAGGGACAGTGGCATTGGTGTGGTTCAGAGCAATGGCAGTAGTGGTTCAAAATAGCTTACAGTCTGTTAATTCTAGAGTAAAGCCTTCTGGGAGACAGAAATCGACCCATCACCATGAGTCCATGACCGCTGGATGCCGGGGCTCCCAGTAGCTCTGAAGAGAGCTCCTTTCCAGTTTGTATCTCTGAGTAACCACATAGAGGCCTCGCTCCAGGCTGACCCAGAAAAGCAGAACTGTTTCAGGCAGTCTGGTGAGATCTGAGCCAAGATAAATCCCCGTGCTTCTCCTCCTGGCTGCCTCTAGAATGCTGGGATTACAGAGGTGCACCACCACGCTTGGTTTATTTAGGGCTGGGGACCCAACCTGGGGCTCTCTGCATCCTACAAGCCCCATTTCCAATTAAGCTGTGCAGTCTGATGCTGTTAACTGTCAGGCAAAGTGGTACAGAGCTGTAATCCCAGCTATTGGTGGCAGGGGTGGGAACTGAGGCAGGAAGATTGTTTACGTGCAGGAGTCTGGACAAAGTAATGAGTCTGTCTCAAAAAATGAGAAAGGGAAAGGAATAAAAAAAACAATAGAAGAACAGATTCAAAGCTGCCAAACCTTAAGGTACACTATGGAGCTTCTGGAACATTGTGTTACAGTGACAAGGAAGGACATTTTTTGTTTTGTTTAATCTAGTTTCTTCTTCTCCTCCTCCTCATTGGACCAATGCTTTTGTGCAACACAGTACACATGGATTTTACAAAAATCCTTCCCCTACTTTGATGCAGCAGAGATGTCCAGTCACATCTATGATCTGAATGTTCTCTCAGTTCAATAACATTGTCAGGGCTGCTTGCAGGTGTCAGGTCCGTAGACCACGATGGCACAGGCTGGCTGCCTGCACAATGTGCTCTCTAGACCAAATCCCACTTCAGTCATTACCAGTCATTCCCTTGTTCCTTTAAATGACCATGCCTGTCAAACTACCATCCAGAAAGTTCTTGCTCAGACCCTGTGTCTGGAGCCACCAATGGCTGCACTTGCTGTTCTTCCAGGTGTTGAGTGTTGAGAGTGAAGAACCTTTACTGAAGTTCTTCAGGGATCCTGGGTACCAGCAAGCCGGGCAATGTTTCTGCAGTCAGGGACCTGAAACTCTTCAGGCAAAACACTGATCCATCCTTCCTTCCTTTCCTCTTCTCACCTTCCCCCTTATGCAGTTTTTTCTCCTCCACATTCTTCTCTTCCTCCTCCCCCATCTTCTCCTTCTTCTCTCCTGTCCCCTCCTTCTCTTTGGTATTATGAATAGAACCCAGTGCCTCCTGCCTCCTGGCAGGCTCTACCACTGAGCTCCATTCCCAGCCCAGACCCCTGAGTCTTAATCATTAAAGGCATTCACTATCCCAGATTCTCAGAGCAGCAAGGCTCCTGGGCTCCGAGGTAGAAACCTTGAGGGCATCGACGGGAACAGCCGGGCAGTGCCTTCCTCAGAGTGCCCGTGCTCACCCAGGCAAGACTCTCCCACCACACCAGGGCAAGGACTGTGGGCTCATTTCTCTCTTGGAGTTTTCCCTGTCATCCTTCCACAGATTCCTCCCAGCACAGTGTCTCCCAGATCTCAGATCTCTGGGCTTCTGCCGAACAAGTAATTTGATTTCCTACATTCCTTTTATCCTGGTTTAGTTTAGTTCTTTTTTCTTTTCTTTTCTGAAAAAAAAAAAAAAAGAACACACCAACAAGTGCTTCGAACTCTTGAAACATGTCATGGAGTGAAATGAGACACGGTGATGTCCACAGTCTCAGCAGCCCACCCCCACAGGCCTGGAGCAGTCTGTCCCATGTGGTGGCAGCTGGCTGGAATGCTCCAGGCGCTGGGAGGGTGCAAACACATTAGCTGAGGCTTTGACAAGGTCTGTGTGTCTGGCTCTGTGCTGTTCTGTTTTGGTGTGAGGTTAAGCTGCTCCTCTAAAGCACAGCGGGCTGCGTTCCTTGCCTCGTTTCCTGGAACAGTTTGTGTACCGACCGCTTTATGGCCTCTTTTGACATTTGGTGGACTTCCCTTGCCTGGGAGGCTTATGGCGACAGACTCCACCTCTGCAAGCAACAAGGTGATCTTCGGATGATCCTCCCGTTTCGTGTCATCTTTGGAAATTACACTCTTCTGGGAATGCACTGCTTTTATAAAGTTGCCGAACTGGTTAACATAACCAAAAAATGAGCTTACCACCCTTAATATCTGTGTCCTCTGAAGCTGTAGCTGGTCCCCACTTCTGGGGTTTCTGTTTGTGTTCCATTACCATCTTTCTTGAACAGTTATAATTTTATTCATTTTTTTCTCATTTTTAAAGTGAGGTTTAGCCTTGTAATTATTTTCAAATGTTTGTTTTCTAGCTGCTGATTTTCTCTCCCCCATCTCTGTGTGTGTGTTTCTGTGCATCTGTAAATGGAGATCAGAGAGCAGCCTAGGGTGTCTTTCCTTAGGCACCCCATTTTTTGAGAGAGGTCTCTCACTGGGGTGGAGCTCACTGAGCACGCTTGGCTGGCTGGCCACCAGAGCCACGGAAATTCTCCTGTCTCTACCTGCCCATCACTGGGACCGTAAGCATGAGCCACATGCTGGCTTTTAAAAAAGAGGCTCTGAGAATCGAAGTTAGCTGTGCTCCTGAAGTGAGCACTTTGCTGACCACTGAACTTTCTGCCCTACCCTGCTACCATTTTTTTAAATTTAAAGCAGAGCCCCCTTCATGTGACTTCAGAGATTGTAAGTTATGTAAGATTTATGTCGAAACATACCTTGTCTCAGCGGGTTTCCCATGAGAAGCCCATCAGCGCCATCCCTACAGCAGCCAGGTTCACAGCTGACGCACACTCTGCTCTTGGTTGGCTGGCAATTTCCCTAATTGACTGTCGGATCGCTGAGAGATGAGTGTTAAATCTCACCGAGACGGTGGAACTGATTTTACAACAAACTAAGCAAGAGCCTCTTCTCTCTCACAAGTGATTTCCGGGAAATCCTAGATCTAACGGGACACTCCCTGCTGGGCTCTGGCTCTCCCCGCGGAATCCTAGATCTAACGGGACACTCCCTGCTGAGCTCTCCAGCCTTCTCAGCAAGCTGCCTTGCTCCAATCTATTTCTCCAGCCCACACTGTTACGTAGCACACAAAAAAGCAGAAAGTATAAAAACTGATAAGATGCAGCTTTTCAAAAGCGAATTCTTTCTCTTCAAATGGTACTCTTTGGGTGTACGGAGGCTGGGCCAATGCTGAGGACTGAAGAGTTCTTGCTGCTCTCCTGGACGCCCTAGGCTCTTTCCAGTGTAGACACAGTGGCTCACAGCCACTTGTAGCTTCAGTTCCAGGGCAGCTGACCCTAGACCGACTTCCAAGGGCGCCAGGAGCACACATGGTTAACAGACATACGTGCAGGAGAAACGCTCACACACGAAGAATAGAAATAAATATTTTTAGGAAATTGGCTGTGTGGTTCTGTGCAAGCGTGCAAATTCAGCCAGCCCTTGCGAGACTGTGGGAGCAGGTTAGGAGTAACAGGCCTTTTCCAGGCTTCATAGGGAGATGGTGTTTTAAAAAGCACAAAGGGAGAAGGTGAGGGAGAGCCTGATAGGAAGGCAACAAGTATTAGCAGCGCTGGTGTGCAACAAGTCACTTGTAACTACAGTATACAACGGACACTTCAAACTAAAGAGGCAAACCCCACGATTTGCAAGTGGACAAATCATTAGAGTGGACAGTTTACCCAAGAGGACCCAGGGTGTGCTTGATGCTGTCGCCCGGGACAAGCTGCCCCTGCACGTCAGCAGCAGCAAGGCCTCCCGGTGGGACTGAGTGCTACGGACACTGAAAACTGTTCGTGGCAGTTTCCTAGAGCTGAGCACACGTCTCTATCACACAATCCAGTTTTTTCCACTCCTTGGTCTTCGCCAAAAGTGAACAGAATGGATGTTTACACGAGGATCTGCGGACAAGTGCTGAACAGTAGCTTCCTTCCCAGTAGCCCCCAAACACTCCCAACGTCTACCAGCAGGTGAACAGATAATTGCTTTCAGGAACGTTTAAACAGGAATGAAGGCTGGCACAGGACTATGGTGCCAGAACTGGGAAGCAGAGTCAGAAGCAGAGCTTCAGGATTTCAAGGCCAGCCTCAGCTACATAGTGAATTTGGGGCCATCCCAGGTTACACTAGTTTTGAGAATAAATAATGAGCTATGAATACATATGTACATTAGGAAGCAATCACAAACTAATTATGCTTTGCTGAAACTAGATAAAGAGAATGCATACCCTGGCTCCATTCCCAGCCCAGGGCAGGCAGCGTTCTGAACTGGCCCCTAGCGACGTAGCCTCCTGGAGTTATTCCCAGGATTGAGAGATTTTGAAGATATAAAGCTGTTTACCAGTTGTCCTGGTTAGTTTCTATTGTCTACTTGACATAACCTAGAGTCAGACAGGAAGAGGGAAACAGTTGAAGAATTGCCTAGGTCGGATTAGCCTGTGGCTACGTCTCTCAGGCATTTTCTTACCTGCTCATTGATGCAGGAGGGCCCAGCGTACTGCAGACAGCACCAGCCTGAGGCAGGTGGCTCTGTGCTGGGTAAACAAGGCTATTGGAACACGAGCCAGAGAGTGGACCCGTGACCTGTGGTCCTCTCTGCATGGCTTCTGCTCCAGATTCCCACCCTGGCTTAATTCAAGTAGCCCGGAAGTGCAAGCCAAAAACGAACCCTTTCTCTCCAGATTGCTTTGGATTGTAGTGTTCGTCACAGGAGCAGAAAAACAAGCTACAACGCCAGCGCACCTGAAGCCAGGGAGGTCATCTGATTGAACGAAGATCACCAGTAAGGCAGAGAAGGCCAGTGACCTGAGCAGTAAAGGAACCTGCCAGGACACCATTAGCCCAGAGAGGGCACTGCGGCCCAGAGGAATGGACATAGTTTGTACAGCAGCCGAGGTGGGAAGTTATTGGTCTTTTCATGTGGGTCCGTATCTGCACAGAGAGGAGCATTTTCCTACCTTGTAAAGCAGTAAAAATTGCAAGTTGTCTTGATTGAGATCGGCCATCTTGGACAAGGTACTGTGAGGTCCTTTGGTGTTAGGCTCAGAAGGCCTGTATAAGGTATCACAGACCACTGCGTGTGCACGTGTGTGTTGGTGTGTGTGAATGTGTCCATGCAGGCACCACACCACGAGTGTGAGGTCAGAGGACAGCCTGGGGAATTGGTCTTCCTCTTCGTCCATGTTGGATGGGATCCCTCTTTCTGTGGTTCACTGATGCAAACACCAGGCTAGCTGGCCCATGACCTTCTGGATAATGCGCTGTCACTGGGATTACAGACATGTGCTACTGTACTCAGCTGGACATGGGTTCTTGGGATTTGAACTTGGGTCTTCATGCTTACACAGCAAGTACTTTGCACACTGAGCCATCTGTCCAGCCCCCTCTCCAGGCTTAGCTTTTCAAAAGACAAGTTTCTTCTGGCTAGTAAGAGAGAGGGACATGAGAGAGATCTGAGAGAAGACACCTGTGGCTGGCTTTAGAGCGGGGGTGGGACAGGGAGCTGGCCAGAATGACCTCAAGGAGCTGAGAGCAGTCTCTGGCCCCCAGACAGTGAAAAAAGAGGGATTTAAAAGTCTGAATATGGCCATCAATCTGAACGGGCTGGAAGCAGCTTCTCTCCTTGAGGCTCCAAATATAAGCACTCAACTTTGGCCTTGTGAGACTCTGGGCAAAGAGGCAAGTTGACCCACTTGGACTTCTGACCCACAGAACCATGAGATAACATAGGGTGTTATTGTAGCAGTAGGGTTTGTTATATGGCAACAGACATTTATTACTTGTTATGGAATGATAAGGAGTGAATACACAGCTTTGAAAACATAATCTCAGCCATAAACTTCTGTTCCTTCCCATTTTTTATTGCTGTTTCCTAGAAAAACGAGTCTTACTTAATTAAAAAAAAATTCACTGTGTGTGTCCCTGACAGTGTGCTCTCATGTTCCTGTGCCATGGAATAGGTGTGGAGGCCAGGGGACAACCTGAGAGAGTCAGTTCCCTCTGCCCACCATGTGGGTCCCAGGGATCAACTTAGGTCATTGCACATGGCTGTAAGCTCCCGTTAGCCATGAAGCCACTTCCCTGGGTCCTCAATCTTTTTGGTTGTGAGAAAGCTTGTGTGTGTGTGTGTGTGTGTATGTGTGTGTGTGTGTGTGTGTACACATGGGTAAGGGTGCATGTAGAGGCCAGAGAATGTTGTTTCTCAAGAGAGCCATTCACTAACTTATTTGTTTACGTTGAGATATGGTTTCACTCTGCAGACCACAACAGCCTTCAAGTCACACAGACATTGCCTGCCACTGCCTCCCAGTGCTGGGATTACAAAGGTGCATCACTGTCCTGGGACTTCCTAGTGCTGGCCCTAAAGCAGGGGACCATGTCTGGTTTTTGTTTTTGTTTTAATTTGGTTCTGGAGATCAAACTCAGGTTCTGTTGTCTGCCTGGTGTGATGGTTAATTTTTTAAGTTTGGTAGGCTTTAGAATTGCCTGTTACTTAGATTAGGTTCGTGGCTTTGGGAAGACTCACACTAAGTGTGGGTGGTTGTATTCAATGAGCTGAGATCCTGGACTAGATAAAAAGGAGGAGGCAAGCTGCATGCCAGTTTTTAATGCGTTGTCCGTCCTGACAGTGGGCACATTGTGACTAGCTAGCCCATGCTCCTGCTTCTGTGGCTTCTGTCATGGGGCCTGTGCCCTGCGGCCATGAGCCAGGGAAGCCCTTCCTTTCTGTGAATTGCTCCTGTCAGGTGTCTCGTTGCATCGATGAGACACTGCCTAACGTGCCCAGCAGGTATCTCTCTGTGTGTTCCGCTTCCAGCCTGAGCTTTCTACTTTCTAGGCCCCTTCAGGAATTCAGGTAAATCCTGTCCACAGGGTGGCCTGTGGCCAGTGCCATGCAGCAAGTTTCTCTGAAGATTCAGAGTATACTTTTGTGGAGTTTAAACAACAGCAGCAAGAAAACATCAAACACGTACTATACCATGAAGAAAATGCCCCTCACTCCTTCAGTATCCACTACGTACCCACAGGGTCTCAGTGATGGCAAAGCCTTGGGAGTGTTTTCATTTAACTCTCTGATGGCCTCTAATTGTGACAATCGAGGGAAATCCTCCAACAGGGGTGTGGATGGCACATGTCCACCTGTGGAGGAGGAACCCCTGGACACCTTGTACTTGGGCTCATGCCTCGGCTGGTTTCAACACCTACTTTTATCCCAACAGGTCCTATGGCAGGACCCCCCCCCCAATCAGTGTAGAAGGTTGGCAGCCAGGGCCACCACATGGGCAGAGCAGCTGTCATTGTCCTGTATTGGTGATGGTGGCAAGGCTTGATATTCAGTGCACTGTGCAGTTTTCCAGTGCCATTCAAGGAAAACACGTGGTTGCTTCCTTCCTTCCTGGTGGTTCAGGGTCAGAGGTGGTACAGATCTTGGAAGACACATCTGTGAAACCACGCTGTTTCCTACTGCTCAGCATTGCAGAATGTCTCCAGAAACTCAGAACACCATATGTCATTGGCTTCCTCAACCAGAACCCACACCTTACAAGATTCCCAAGCAAGTCATACATGTGGAAGCTTTGACAGATCTCTACATTCTGCTTTTGAATGAGGGAGACCGTGAGTGTGCCTTGCTGTTGTGTGTATGTGGTATGCACTTGTTAGCATGGCTGTGTGCATGATGCACACACATGAACACACACACACACACACACACACACATAAGCTCATATGTGTCTGGAGGCCAAAGACAAGTGTTGGATATCTTTTTGGGCTGGCTTTCCATCTTCATGAATTTATTGAGGTAGGTTCTCCTGCTGAAGCTGAAGTTCACTGATTCAGCTGATGGCCAATGAGGTCTTGGGAATCTGCCTGTGCTGAGATTATAGATCTCTGCGGCTGTGCCCTGATTTTCACACAGGTTCTGGAACTTGAACTTAGGTCCTTGTGCTTTCAGGACAGGCACTTTATCTGCTAAATCACTGAGATATGGGTACTTTTAGATGTGGGTATGGGGAGCGGGGATCACAGTACAGTGGCGGCAAGAACTGTCATCTACATTGGGGCCCTTCACCTGAGTTTTTCAGCCTGTGTCCTGGGTGAGTCAAGGTCAGCCAAGAACTCGATTTCTAGGGAGTGGCACAGCTCCAAACTCAGGAGCACAGGGGTGCTTTCCTCTGCCCTCTCTGAAATTCTGAGAAGTGTCTCAAAGGTGAGACAGGATTCTGACTCAGGCTCGCTCTGTGGCCAGGTCAGGAAGAACATGAAGACTTGGGCCTTGCCCTAAGGAAGATGGGGCTCTGAGGTTAACAGGAAGGGGGCTTGCTGGAAAGAACTTGTCACACCCACAAGAAGCACACTTTACTTAACAAGTTCTTGTGTAAAGTGTTCTTTGCGAGGGCCTCTGCTCAGACAATTTACAGCCATGTGCCCCTGAAGTCTTTATCCCTCCCCTTCAAAGATGCTCCGTGTCTGCCCGAGGGACAGAAGAGTCAATGTTAGCTGGTGGCCCAAGGGTACAAACAGTATAGGGCTGAGGCTCTTAACCTTCTTAATGCTACAGCTCTTCAAGACAGTTTTTCATGGTGTGGTGCTTCCCAACCATAAAATTATTGTTGTTGCTACCTCATAACTATAATTTTGCTGCTGTTATGAATAGAAATGTAAACATCTCTGTGTTCTGATGGTCTTGGTGACCCTAGTGAAATGACCTTCGACCCCTAAAGGGGTCATTGCCCACAGGTTGAGAACCACTGGTGTAAGAGATATCATTCTTGTTCTCTTTATTTTCCATGATACTGTGCCATGCCCACATTCTTGGGCCAACAGAAGGTTGGGAATGGAGACACATCTTGGAAAGAAGCCTGTTGGAGGGTGACAGAGAGCTGCGGCAGGTAGTGAGTGAAAGAGCAAGTTCAGGGCCTGAGGAGGGTAGGAGAGATGCTGCCCCGTGGGGGGAGGACAGGAACAGAGAAGTCCACACGATCCTGACATATCCTTGGGTGATCTGATGAACAGCATCCCTAGGACACAGGGTAGACAGTCCGCAAGAAGGGGGTGATTCTTTAGACTGTGACACACCCATTCCGTTGCTCATGGAGTGTTTATACTCAGCGTAGCATGGAAACTTCTGGAACAGTGACTGCCTTGGTAAGCAGCTCAAGGTGGGTGGGCACACTTCTGGGACATGGCCGGCACACTCTGTCTGGCACTGTATTTCATTTTCATCTAGTTCACTTTTTGGAGACAACCTCATGAGCACAAGAATAAGGGTGCTTCCCACATCGCCATTGCAAGTTGAGGGAGAGGAGAATGCCTGAGATACTAGATTATTCCTAAATTCTAGCAAGAGGGCAGGAAACTTTGCTCCCACTCAGAGATTCAGAGCAAGTTATGCAGGTCCGGTCTGCATGTGGGTAAGTGTTCTTAGTCCCTACCAAAGGCAGGCCTTTCCTGGTTTGGGCTTCCAGACAGAGCCTGTCTCAGCTTATCTTCAGGAGTCTTCAAACCAGTGCAGTTGGCCGCATTTCAAGGTTCTCTGGACCTGCTACAGGTTGAACGTGGCTCTCTCGAATTCACATGATCAGGTGTGGTAGGTTATCAGTGTTCACCAGTGGTTGTGTTTCTCACTGAAACTGGAGCCCATTCATTTGGCCAGACTATCTGGCTATGAGCTCCAGGGGTCCGCCTGCTTCCGACTCCCCCATGCTGAGATTGCAAATCCATGCTGCCACAGCCGGCTTCTTACAATGGTGTTGGGATCCAAACTCAGGTATTCACGCTTGGGGAGCGAGAGCTTCATACACCACATGTGTGCTGAGATCTTAGCCCTGGCCTGTAAGAGGTCATAAGGTCATAATGGTGGCACCTCAGGAGACCCCAGAGAGCTGCCTCTCTCCCCAACAAGTGGGGGCGTGGGGAGAAAGCATAGCTCAGAGTCCGAGGGTGGCTCTTCCTGACATGGACTCTTCCAGCATCTTGGTTTAGCCATTCTCAGCTTCTGAATCTTGGAGCAACACATCACTGTTGCTCACAGGGCCTTTCGGTTGATGCCACTCTGTCATGGAGGCCAAAGAGCCCACGCTCCACTCTCTCTAGTTTCTTTGTGTCACCAGCTGTGCCAGTCTGACATCAAATTGGACTCGTTGGCAAGCTCCCTGTTATAACGCTTTCAGTCCTATTACACCAGCAAGCCCCCCCTTTTCCATTTTACACGACATTCTTCTTCAGGTTCCAGGCACTAGGGTGTAGGCGCCATGACTCGGGGAAAGGGACCCTTGATGGAGGAAGGCTGCCCACTAGCCTTTGCAGGAATGTCCAGGACTGTCCGCTGTGCAGGGGCCAAGGCCATGCTGCTGTGAAGAGGGAATGTGAAGTACAGAATTTGTCCAGATTTTTGCTGTCCCAGAGGAATGAAATAGTTGGTGGCCTTCCAATGAGAAAACCACTAAAGCCACTGGCCTTAATTTACACAGTTGGAGCATGGAGCTGTTTTCATGGTGGCACCTTTCCTTAAAGACACCCTGGGACTCCAGAGCCAGGTGCTGCTGATCTGAGGGAACACCCAGGTGGCCTTGGAGTTTCACAGTGGCTGGGAAGTTCTCACCCGTGGAGGACATAGCATCTTCATATGTTTTAGTGGCGAGGGTCACTGAAAAGGCCAAACCCACAGAGCTCAGTGTGGTCACAGTGCTGCAGAGAGGAAGGGGACATCCAAGGTGAAGGAAGCAGAAGTCTGTGGTTGACAGCAGTTTCAGCATGACTGGCAGCATTTCTCCGGAAAAACTAACGTGTTGTGCTGCTGTGCAGCTTGACAGTGTCAGGGACCAGCCAAGCCACAGTCAGGGACCCCTGGCATTAGGGATGCTGAGAATGAATGTGTGTGAGTGTGTGTAAGTGAGTGTGTGTGTTGGGAAGTTGATCCCAGTTATCTGCTGCTGACTGATAAGCCATTCCTGAGTGTAGAGGCTTCAAGCTGTCCCTGTCCTGTGGGTGACCTAGGCCAGCAGGGTTCTCTACTGAACTTCCAAGACCCATCGTCAGGTAAATGGCCACAGGCCTCTCTGAAGCACCTGTCCTCTGGGGTTAGGTGTGAAACAAGGCGGTGGTCCTTGGGGCTGGCTTCAGAGCCTCTCTAGCAGGTAGATGGACTTCTAAAATGAGAAAATATCAAATTTCTGTAAAGGCCAAAGACTTCAAGCTTTGCAAGTCTGGTCTCTCCCGCAGGCCCAGCTCCACCCTGCCATGTGTAGGTAGCCACTGAACAAAGAGGCATAAGAACACTGTTCTGACAAGAGCAGGTAGGGGCCAGACACAGCACAGGACCATAATCTCCCGCCTTTGTCTTTCAGGCTGGCTCAGGTCGAGGACAGTCATCACCATGCCCAGGCCACACTCAGATCACTTCACTGTAGGTTAGAGTGGGTGGAGGGTTGTGATGTAGCTTAGTTGGCAGGATGCTTGCCTGGCATGCACGAGGCCCAGGGTTCATTCCCCACACTGCACAGATCAGGTGTGGTGGCATATGTCTATCATTTCAACAACCAGGAGGTGGAGGCAGGAGGATTACAAGTTCAAGGTCATTCTTGGCTACATAACAAGTTCAAGTACAGCCTGGGCTACACAAGACTCTGTCAACCAATAAATCAATTAGCTAATCGATTAACCAAGTAACCAGTCAGTCAGCTAGTCAATCAATCAATCAACCAGTCAGTCAGTCAGGCAATCAATCAAGCAAGCAAGCAAATAAGTCACAGATGCAGCCCAGACATAGTGTCTCGGGAATAGAGACAAGAAGTTGTTTTCTCTGCTCTCCTAGGTTCTGTCATGGCCCTCCAAAATAAATCAATGAAAGAAAAACCAGAGAAAACAAATACAAACTGTATTTATTAATGTAAAGAATATATTAATGTTTTGATTTGTTGTGATACAGCAAAGTAGAAGAAGCGAAACCCCAAAGAAGCAGTTTGGTCCTAGGCCCCCTGTGCCATCTTAACAGAATCAAAACTTTGCTGGGAGGTGAGGAGGCAAAGGGAAGGGGATGGGCCATAAGGGGAATGAATTTTAAGGAAAGTGTAAGAAAGAAATGTCTGGAAGGCAAAGTTCATGGAGCAGGGTCTGTTTGTGCAGAGTGAAGCCTGCAGTGTCTTCTTGGAGATGACATCACCTCCACAAAGGGACATTTATGACTTTCTTTTCCACATGTGGGAGGGGGCAGACGGCTGTTCTATATGTGCTGCTTCATGGATACAGCTCAAAATGGGCCTTACGTGAAGCTGGCAGATTTTGAGAGGCAGAAGGGCTGCTGTGAGGACCACAGGCTCATGATGATGCTGTGTTTAGGGATGACATCATGCTTGGTTGTCTGACTGAATGGAAGTGCTTCGGCATTACATCTTCCTGTTTCAACAGAGGGACAGATGTACCTCTGAGGTGACATTTCCTCAGGCCTGAGGTGAGTCTACTGACTAGAAGTTCCTAGAATACCAACACACCAGCTTGGTTATTTGGTTATTTTCTTTTGTCTCTGGGTGCTGGGAATGCAACCCAGGGCCTGTGCGTGCTATCTATGCAAGGCTCCTTTCCCAGTGTGCTGTGCTCCTCTTCTCTGGTGCTGTGTGGGCTCCGGGCTAACAGGGCCTGGCTATGACAGATTGGTGGGGTGCAGTTCTCTGCCAGTCTCCTCTCATTTTAATTATCACACAAGAGACAGTTGCTATCAGAATTTATGGCCATTCTGGTTTTACATGTTGGAGTCAGGAGTCCTTGAGTGGGTGCCATGCATGCAGCAGCTAGAGCCTGACATTAGAGGTCTTTGTCTATAACCTGTTATCTTCATTTTTTTTTGAGGCAGGGTCTCTCGCTTAAGTAGGCGCTACCAGATCAGGCTTGGTTGGCAGCCCGAAAGAACCAGGGGTCCTACTGTCTCCACCTCCCTAGTAGGCATCACAAGCTTCTGCCAGCTCCCTTGGCTCTTTATGTGGCTACAACTCAGGTTCTCAGGCTCGCGGGCCAAGCCTTTTGCCAGTGAGTCATCTTCTCAGGCCTGGGGGAAGTCTCAGTTGTCCAGTCTCATGCCCCTACAGTTTCATGTCAGCTGCTTTGGGGGAGCCCTAGCCCACGGAGCTCAGTCCGAAGGCTCCCTGCTGGTCCTGCCTCATTGTGAAGCCCTCTGTCCCTAGAGGGTCCAGAACCTTCTATCAATAAACATCACCATCCATGGTTTTGTACTAAAGATCCTGACTTCTGAGAGGCCGAATCCAGAGTCTGATGTCATGGGCAGCAACTAATAAGGATCGTCCTTGTGCTCTGCACAGAAAGAAGAATTCCTCAGCTTCTTTAAATTTCTGCTTTTTATCAGTCTGTGAAGTCAGCTGGCTTTGTGTGGACATCGAATGCTGCTCTGCTAGAATGTAGAATCAGAGTGAAGCCAGGAAGTCACCGCAGGGGAATGGTGTCCATTATCTGCATCCACTTCCGGTTTAGGGGTCTCTCTCTCTCTCTCTCTCTCCCCCCTCCCTCTCCTTTCCTTTTTTCCCTCTCTCCTTCCTCCCTTCTCCTCCCCCTCTCCTCTCCCTCTCTTTTCCCTGCCTCCTTACCCTTCCAAGCCAGAAGTGACCTCACCACCAGAGGCTTGTTCTTCCAGAGGTCTTAACCAGAAAGCAGGTTCCAAACTGCCCTGTGTTCCTCCATCGGGGGGCTTCAGTTGCTTTTTCTAGATGAACTTGGATGAGCTGAGCACTTGAAAGGAGGAAGGGGGAAGAAAAAAGGGAGGAAGAAGGAATCAGTAAGAAAAGGGGCGAAGAGGGAAGAAAGAAGAGAGAGAGAGGAAAGGAAAGACAAAGCAGGGAAGGAATAGGGAAGAAAAAAAGGAGAAAGGAGTAAGAAGAAAGGGAAGGAGGGAAGAAGGAAAAAGGAAGAAGAGAGGAAAAAAGGAAACGGAGGGAAGAATGAAGGGAAGCAGGAAAGAGGGAAGGAGGAGGAGAGTCAGGCGGACATATTCTAACGTGTACTGAGACATTGCATGAGAGTGAGGAGGGGAGACCGTCACCTCCGCAAGTAGCCAGTGTACCAGAAGAGTCCATGGTTTGTGTTGTTCTTCTCCTGAATGGCTCATCCCTCACCTGGTGAGCGATTCTGTACCTGGTTGAAGGTTTTCTGAAATGGTTCCTAGCTTGTTTGCTTCATTCTTACATTGTGTGTGTGTGTGTGAGGGAGATTGTGTTAGGGGAATGAGCACTCTGTGAGCTTACTGCCCTCGAAGCACTGGGAGCACACCTTTAAGCACTTTAGCACACCTCTTTTTCTGATGGCATTGGACCCAAGCTGCCTTCTCTCCCAGCACTGGTTGAGTGCCTTGTCTGAGGCCCTCATCCTCCTGGGTGGAGGGTGCGCTGCCCCTGGATCAGGGTGGGTTACCGGAGGGTACATTTTTAGGACCTGAGGTGCAGAATTTCAGGAAGGTTGCCAGTAAAGGAGCTGCTCCCCACCTGGCCTCACTCCCTGGGAACCCTAAGGAGTGCCTTTCCCATGTAATTCCATCAGACTCAGCTCAGAATGTGGCCCATACTTAGGCTCATCTAAGTGGTGGTGAGAATGGCTTAGGCTGCATGCAACAGATGTGACTGTCAAATCCAAGGCTTGCAAACAATGACTGTGCCAGGATACTGATGCAGTGGCCTGTGATTGAGGCTTTTAGACACTAAATGGCACCAGGTGCTTAACTTCTGGCAGAATGCTTGCCTGTCATGCATTAGACTGTAGGTTCAATTCCTAGCATCACAAAATAAGTAAATAAATAGTTTTAAATGGAGCCGCATTTTAAAAGTGGGATAAATAAGCTATGCTCATTTGCCTTACACATTTTCTATCTCTTGGTCTCTGTATTTTCCCTTTTGTCAAAATATAGTTAAAAATTTAAAACATTATTTTACGTGTATGACTGTTTTGCATACATGTGTTTCTGTGCACCACTTGCATGCTTGGTGTCCATGTGACCCAGAAGGGGAATCAGATCCCTGGGAACTGCAGTTACAGATGTCTGTGAGCCTTTCTGTGGATGCTGAGAATCAACCCAGATCCACAGCAAGAGCAGCCAGTGCTCTGAACCACTGAGCCATCTTTCTAGCTCTCAAAGTGTTTCTGAAGGCCCTGTGGGTCCTGTGAGGCCTACTGTGACTGCTCGCTTTCCTGCTTCTGTCTGACTTCTCTACCTC
Source organism: Pachyuromys duprasi (assembly GCA_028658305.1). Classification (NCBI taxonomy): domain Eukaryota; kingdom Metazoa; phylum Chordata; class Mammalia; order Rodentia; family Muridae; genus Pachyuromys; species Pachyuromys duprasi. Next base: position 71,589,623 of record CM053760.1, read on the forward strand.
CCTCTGCGACTCTCCACCCCTGAGCACTGAGGCCTCAGCCTCTGCGACTCTCCACTCCTGAACCCTGAGGCCTCAGCCTCTTCCCCAGCTCTTCCATTCTCAGACTTCTTCAAGTCCTACATGGTGACCCTGGGGATAGGGACGGATGACCCCACATATTTTAGCACACAGCATTGTGTCCCCAGAAGTGTCACATCTGCACCCTGTCCTGGAGGCCCCCTCTGAAGAGTCAAGGGTCTCAGCCCCATCATCCCCTAAGCGGGGTACCAACCTCGGCTCCTGTATCTTAGGTCTCTTCCAAGTGAGCCCTCAGATAAGCTCCAAGCCTTCAATCTGCCCATCTGTCCATCCAGCCATCCCTCCCCGGGATGGTGTCCTCTCTTTGTGTCACTAGCTCGTAAGTGGTTGTTGAGACAGGTGGGAAGGTGTTCTAGGAAGGTGTTTCCACCCCATCAGTCTTCCACTCTTTCCGCTGTGCTGAAGCCACATGCGCAGACTCCTGCGCAGACTCACCTTGTATATGAGGTAGTTCAAAGCATCACTTGACTTTCCCAAGGGTCTCGGCCCACAGGTTGAGAACCACTGCTCTAGAGCATTTCCCTGTGTATACTGTGAATCTGTCCCACCCTCTGGTTGTTTGTGCTAGTAACTGCAGTGTGTGCTGGCTCATTGATTCCGGGTGTGTTTGCCAGGGGAGATTTTCCCGTCTAAAATGTGGTTATGCACCAGGGGCTGTCTGTTAAGTCAGGATACACTGACATTGCTAAGGACACAGCAGTGACAAAGCTTCAGACATTTGAGCTAATGGGTGCTTCTCCTGCCACACTGTATCCACGGTGTTGCTAAGGGGGCTTTGCTCCCTGTGACAGTCCCTGTGTCACAATGATGATGGCACAGCTGCTGCTACACACGGTGCTATGGAGGGGGGGGGGGAAGAGCCCCGGGGAGGGCTGCGTTCTGCCCGGAAGCAGCATGCATCACTGCTCTCACAGCCCGTTAGATGCGTGGCTCAGCCAGTCAGAGCAGATTTGCAAGTGCAGCCGGCAGTGCTCAAAGGTAGAGGAAGGACTGGCTGGTGAAAATGAGCTCCTCATGCTGCATCCTCAATTCAGATATACTACAGATACCCATGAGGAAAGGTTTGGTCTCAGGAGTTGGACTGTTGGGAGGACCCTTAGGAAACTGCCCAGCTGAAGGTCTCCTCTGGCCACCCATGGAATGCCCTCGAAGGGGATTGTGGGGCCTTCGCCTCTTCTATTTAGCTCTCCTCCTCTTGTCTTCCTCCTCCTTGTTCTTCCCTTCTCCTCTCTCTACCCTGTGATTAACAATGTCACATCTATACCCTGTGCACTGGGGCTCTGGCTGCACTGAGGAGTCCCTGGAACTGCAGTCTCTTGTGTACCTTTGTGCTGTTGTTGGTGTGGTCTTACTAACATAGATGACACACAACCTGCCTGTTGACAGTGTTCAACTCTGTAGTTTCTGGGTTCTTGACCCAGTCACACTGAATGTGTCATGCAGTACTGAAATGGAAAGTTAGGTAGAATCATGAGTATACCAAGAAATATCCAGGGCAAACTATTAGGTGAAAAAAGCCAGTCTCAGAATGGGACTTGTGAAAGGCTGGTACTTCTTTGGGCAGTATGAGGGCAATCTCACCAGTCTACTCCATAACTGGGGCAGAGCTCAGGGATGCTGCCCGGCAGGGGCCAATGTGGCTGCATCTGAGTGGCACAGACGGTGGGGAAGGTGGACCCGGCACTGTGGGCATCTTTGTATGTGTGTTTCTCCGTGAGCTGTCACAGTGGGCACACTCTACCCTCAGCCTTTAATAAGCCCCCATAAGTATATCTCTCCAAGGCCCCAAAGCAAACACAAGCCTGAATTTGTCTGCTGGCAAATTTGCAAGTGGTCCTGTGCTTCTGAGCTCTGGCTGGCACAGAGAGCTTGAGAGATGGAGCAGGGGATGGAAGAAGTAAAGTGCAGGCTCTCACTATGAGCCTGCTTGCCTAAGCATGTCTGGCCCCATGCCTTGATTTGTGTTAAATTTTCACACTGATAAATTTGGGGGCTTGTACAGAGGTTGGGGGAAAAAAGCATTGGAATGGATATGTCACCTTTTTGTGGTGAAATGGAGAGAGCACATGCTGTCAGCTAAACTAGACTCTCCATCTCCTCACTGCTGTGACTTGAAAGTTTTGAGGCACACAACTGCATTAGGCCTCCTTTGCTGCTGTGCTGAAGCGTCACAAACAGAGGCAACCAAAGGGAGAGTTTGTTCTGGCTTATGGTTCCAGAAGGCCAACTGTCGGGGGTTGTTCTGATGCTGGCCCTCAAGGTCTGGTTCTTCCCCGGATAAACATGTCCTTGTGTGCAAACCTGCCTAAGGCATAACTGATTGGTTGATTAAAAGGCCTGTACCTGGGCAGGGCAGATGGGGTAGGCATGGCTAAGGTTCCCTGGGCTTTTGAGGACAGAGAGGATCATGGGAAAAAGACAGACAGGAAGACAGGAGGCTGCCATAATGGGTTAGGTGGAGAAAGAACCACGTGGGTAAGGAGAAAGGACGCTGAGGGTGGTGTGGATGGAGAAAACACCAAAGTGAAAATATAAGCAAGTATCTTGGGATTATGGGTGGAAGGAACACAAGATGAGGAGGATTAAGGCAGATGGCATTGAATGGGGGCTGGGAGGTGGATGGTGAGGTTATTGAGATAGCATAGGTGAAATATTTGCCCAGCCCAAGGTAAATAAGGCAATTAAAAAAATCTAACAGTTATCTGTGTCTTATTATTTGTGATAGTGGGTTAGATAATACCTCCGTGATAATCTTAGAGATAATAACAAACATATTCTAGTCCAACACTATTTATATTTACTACAACAGCCAGCTGTCCATAATGGTAGCAAAGGGCTTGGTCCCCGGGGAACAGGAAGATGAGAGATTACATCTCAGCTGCACGCAGGAAGCAGAGATAGCAAATGAGTTGTGGGGCTAGGCCATAAACTCTCAAAGTCTGTCCCAAAGGCTGCACTGCCTCCATCAAGGCTCTTCATGCCAAACGCTCTATAATTCCCCAAGCAGCACCACCAATTAGGGACCAAGTGTTTAAATATGTGAGCACACAGGGGACATTTCTCATTCTCACTTCTCATGACCATGGTGTTTGTTCAAGGTCACAGGAGGGAAAGCATGGCTAGTTTCAATCCTGAAGGTCTTAAGCAAGCCTCAGAAGTGACTACTGGATTGGAAGGCACCCACTGAGCAGAAGGAAGGGAATATTGGGAATGGCACACAAGCTTTGCCTGCTGGCTTCAGACAGCTGTGGGACCTAGCCTGGGTCCTGAGGGCAAATGCTGTTGTTGGCAGCTGAGGAATGCCTCTTGCTGTATTGATTGTTCCATGTGTGGAGTGGTAAGGGGAAGGGCACCCTCCATAAACTGTGGGAAGATGGGTGAGGATCCACAGGGATCCTGGCTCCAGGGGAGTCTGCCCGAGCAGCTGCTCACAGGATGTGCTGCTGACCCAGGCTGTCGTGTCTCCCTCCTCCATCTGTCCTCTCCTTGCCTGCCTTCTCTTTGCGTGTGTACATGTGGGAGAAGACCCTCTTCTGACTGAGCCAGTGCTGGGCTGGCAGAGGGGTGGGCAGGTACCTGGTAGTATCTTCTCTCAAAGCCCCGCCAGCCCAATGGGTCGGCACCTACCACTTCACACTCAGGTCATTAACTCTTGCTTGTCCTTGCACAATGAATCACAGGTGTCCTCATGATTCCAGAGACCAGAATCCATGCAGGTGTTTTAGGGATCTAGAGAATGACTTACGCTTTGACCTTTTGTGGCTAGGTTATCCTGTCAATCACAGTGTCATTACAGGTCATACCTAGTGTAACATTCAGAATTATGTCACTTTTCATAAGTGAGATTCCATTGTTATGTACGCCACATATTATATACCTGTCTTCCGTGGACACAGAAATGACTTTAAGAATAAATTTTAATTCCACAAATGTCCTCTTGTAATTAAGGGGAGCCAGTTAACGAAATGATTTCTTATTTTTAGGGTCTGGCTGTTTTCTCCAGGCAGAGAAGACCTCAGTTCCACCTCTCCTGACTCATGTGCACAATACACACTTGTGGCTGGTGGCCTCCAAGCGGACATCAGGTTTTAGATAGTGGCTACTGCATGGACGTTAGGTTCTGTACATTAGGCTCAAGTAAACTTTACCTCTGGGCAGTTAGGCTAGCGTTCTGTGGCTCACGTGGCCTGTAGGTGGACCGACACTGCTCATCGCCCTCTGTATGCAGCTCTCCCGTGAGGTGCAGGCGAGGGCACAGAAGTAGGAGACATTCCACCTCTGCTGTGCTTCCCTTAGGCTGGAGCTCAGCACTCACTCTGGGTGCTCCTGCACCCACATTCAGAGGTCCTGGCAGCACGGGGGTGGCAGAAGGAAGAGGTGGCTAGTCACCACGTCCAGGCCCTGAATAGAAAGGGAGCTACCCCCTTGTAGGCCTGGAGAAGCAGCTTGTTTCTGAGAGCAGTGTCAGAGTCTCTGTGCCTGTCACGTGTCCCACTTAGTGAACTCTGTCCTTTACAGGTGAGCACTGGCAGGTGGCATGGTAAGATTTGGATTTGCACATCGTGAGGTGGTTTGACAAGAACACTCATGGCCACGGCATGGCCTATTGTCTGTGTGCAGGATGTCCTCAATGTTTTTGTCACTAAGATGTGTCCACTTTGCTGAGGAAGCCTGTGGTTCTAAATTGCTTAAAAAAAAAAGTCAGTAAATACAGCAGCCTGGGCAGCTTCTCCAGTTAGACAGAGTATAGGCAATCAGGTCATAATTGAATTCAGTAGTAATGTGAGAGGCAGGCAGAGCTTTGGAAGAGTCTGTAACTCATGCCAAGTTGGACAATTGATGAAATAAATGGGAAGAAAATTGATTATGGTTTTAGACGAGTATTCATTTTATGGCAGATGTTTAAGGGGCACTTTCAACTATAGATTATAAAGCAATCTAGGGAGCTCATCCATAAATATTTTAGGAATATATTTCTTTAGGAAGAATATTTTTTATCATCAGCTCACCTCCCCCTGCTGGCTGTCAGTCACTGGCAGTCAACTGGGCATCTCATATAAATGGACTCCACATTTGTCAGCAGCGGAGTGTTTTGTGGACTCTGCTGGAGTCCCTGGAGAGATAAGCAGGATCTCAGTCCCACTAATGTCATACTTATGGAAATGAAGTCTGGGAGGCAGCCAGAGCCTCCCACAGAGCACGGCTGCATTCCACAAAGTCAGTGGTTTTCATGAACTGACAAACTTCATGACTTGGAGTGGGATGAAGGAATGAGGAGCCTGGCTCTGTGCCTGACTGGAGAGAATCCCAAACATATATGAACATATGCAGCACCACATTCACCATTGAACACAGATATATAGAGATTGGTGTTTACATGCACAGAAGGGAACACATATGTGAAATGCACACACCTGCACAGACAGACACTGCTGCACTTGGGGGGGGCTTGTATCTCAGTCCACCCATCCTGAGTTGAAAAGCTATTGGTCCAGATTGCCATCTGTCTCTTAGCTATTGGTCCTCATGGCCCAGTATTGCCTGCCCCAAACATTTTCAGAATACTCAGGTTAGCCCACAATTGGGAAAAAGAAAATCACCTATGAGGTCTAGTTTGTGGTAAGTGGTTAAAGGTCTGGTAATATGTTAGAGTCTGTACTCACAGGGTGGCCTGCCCATCATAAAGTTGAGAAATCATGAAACCTTTGAATCCGAGCCATCTGTTTCCAAACATACAATACCTGAGGAAGCACTTTAGGTGTGTGTGTGTGCGTGTGCGTGCACGTGCACATGCTATCACATGCTCAGGCTTATAGGCCTGGGCTTCCCATGTTTGTAGAGAGTTGCCCTGGGCTCATGCCTTTCTGGGATGTCTGTGCAGTGAAGCAGACCATGGTAACTAAGGAAGGACACAGAGGTGGAGAAGCTCAGTCACACAGCTGGTGTGGCCTTGGCCCTGGGGGCCTGGCCCACTTAGGCTGCTTTGTGTCCCCCACTCCTTACATTCTGGTAAGGACGTTTCTCCAACAGTCCATAAAATATTTCAGCTCTGTAGGGTCCTGAGTTGATGGGCACGGGCTCCTCACCGTTCCTTATTCACTATAGTTGTCCTCTGCATGTTGAGCAAAACCAGCCTGGTATGTACCCAGGAGACAGATTTTTACTGAGAAATTATTGTGAGGACTGGGACAGGGTTTCTGTGGGAGTAACTGGTTCTTGTGTAGCTGGCAGAGTGAATCTGAAGTGAAAAGCCACTGGGTACCCACCCATCTCCCACCCCTCTGCCAGGCCCCAGATCCGTCAAGCTTAAGCCCCAGCACTGCCACAGGCTGCCACCAAACCTCTGACACACTAAACCATGAGACCCTTGGAGACAGAAGGTGGGATTAGGTGGAAAGTGAGCCTCAGAGGAATGGCCTTTGGTGGTAACTCTCCCTGCAGAAACACAGGCTTTACAAAGCTTGCATGGGGCGAGCAAGCCCTATTCTGTGCATTGCTTCTCAGTAAATGGAGACTGAGTCACACATTTCAGCTCATTGTTGGGAGCAAATGCAGTCTTAACGCATACTGAGTTTTTATTATTATAAAAAATAATGATTCCTCATCTTATGACAGGTAAAGCCCTGTATTTTCACTGTATGTAGCAAAATAAAACATAGTGCTCAATATAGAAAATCATATTAACAGGATTTGTCCCCCAAGTGAGAAAAGGGGAAGCCACTGTATTCTCATGGGGATAACTTTTTGTATGTGTTCTAGGCTTGAACTCAGGGCTCATCCATACTATCCAGGCGCTGTCCCTTTGAGCTCTACTGAGGCCCCCCCCCAAAAAAAACCACTTTTGATTATCACCTTCCCTCCCGAAAGCTGGCCATCCATCAGAAACCAAATTGAACCTTAAAGAACATGAGATTTTTGAATAACTGAGAAAAGATGCTATCACTTTGTCCAGGACACTAGAGTGTTATTTGAATCACGGGTTGAGGGTCTTTTTACGGGTGTGTACCTGAGTTGTCCCAAGCTCTGCCTGCTGTGTTACTTTCTAACCTTCAAAGAGCTGTTGGCTAGCTAGATGCTTATAAAACTCACTCCTGAACTATTTAGTGGCCAAGCTTAGCATTCTGGCTCCATAGGGAAATACCAATTCTATATTAAGTTACCACCCCAAGTAGGTGACAAAATATATAGGTGACAGACTTCATTTCCCAGCAAACAGGGAATGCCCGAAACACATGTTCCCTGTGCTTCTCTCAACAGCCAAAGCACAAAATGTCCTGCATTCTACATTCCCAGAATCAAAACATGCATTCTGAGGTCCAGCCTTGAGCCCCTGGTATGACATATTCTGGTATGACAGCCATCCCTCCCCTGGGACCTGGTTCATTACCTCTATGTAAGGGGAATCCTGCAGGTCCCTCTCCTGGCTCATCAATTCGTTAAAACAGACTGGAAGCAAGTGAACCCCAGCAAGACTCAGTAAGGAGTTAATGATTATGTGTATCGTTTGTTTGGATTGGCCTCACCCCCCACTTCTAATTTTAGAATGGAATGAAATTAGTTTTGAATAGGAGTTTATGGGTTTCTTGGCCACTTTCAGACCTTTGAATACTTAGAACATTTTTCACTCCAAAGGGAAAAAAGAAACTGCCTCAGGATTCAGGTTTCACGCAGGCGGCAGCCAGTGGGTGTTCATCCATAAAGAGCCTTGCCTTTGGTCTGCAAACCCGCACTCACTTTATCTTCACGCAATGGCTTCCCCCTCTCAGCTGCATCTCCATCACCTCCCATGAACAGCTCCAGACAAGAACGAGCCTTCCTGCTCCCCAAGGTGTGTCATGTAGGCAGAGGTGGCGGATGTAGAGTCTCCCCACATGCCATCTCCATCCTCTCTGGAGCCAGACAGACCAGGCAAACACACCAGGAGGCATGTTCCCTGCACCAGGAGGTGAGCTATGTCCACACTTGAGATTTGCTTTCTGTTGGAAGCCTGCAGCTTTGTCCACAAATCAAGTTGGCCTTTGTTGGTTTTCCTTTAACCCGAGAGAACATACATTTTTCACACTTGTGCACACACAAATTGCTGGTGTTCAGTTCCACTTTGATTTGATGATTTCCTCTGGGTGTGGGGAGGTGTTAAACTCAGAAACCCTGAAATTTGGAATTTGAAATTCCGAGAAAGAATGCAGAAACACTATGGAGCCTCACAAGGAATTTTGGAAAAAACATGCAAAATATCTTTACACATGCGGAAAATTCTTTGGAGTACACGTGTGTGAGGTCAGGCTGCTGTGGCTGGGCTGCAAGAGCTGGAGAGGGGTGAGCAAAGGTCAGAGCATTGACTCTCACACGAACCTTGACTTCTCTGTCAGCCACGTTGAGGCCACCCCTTTCTCCACACCAGCCCTCTGGCTCTTCTTCTCCCCTCTTCTCTCTGGGGGAAAGGTCCCTTTCATTATTCTTGAGTTGGCATTCTAAGCTGCCATCTCCTCCCAAGAAACACCCCCTTTTGTGTCACTCAGCGCTCCTGTGGAGCTGAGGGAGCCTGTTTCTTGTGCTTGCTGTCACCCTTGGGTGCTTACCCCACTATAAAAGCTCTTACAGAGCTTAGAAGGCTCAAAGCCTTCATCACTGGGATCTACCATCATCACTCTGAGCTTTTGTTCAAAGGCCCACGGCCTGGCTTGCCAGGGGCAGAGATTTGTTTTCATTAGATCGGCCTGCTCACAGCCCTGGGGACTGTTCCATACTCCAGGCTTTACTACAGGCACGTCTTGGCATTCCTGAAATCCAGAGGGGATCTCAGAATAGAATAAAAAAATGGTGATTTAAATTGGAAGCAACAGTGCTGGCACCATGCCCCCCTCTTTGGCATGACATTGCAAACCAGAGCCATCCATGCTTGCTGGCTATTACAGTGCCCTGTGCTGAAGGGGAGATGGGGTTCAGATGCATGAAGTTGGGACAGCAGCCTTACGCCTCAGAACCCCAGGGTTCCTTAGAGATTGGGCTCATAGCTGGGCATGGTGGCACACACCTGTAATCCCAGCACTCAGGGAGGCAGAGGCAGGCAGATCTCTATGAGTTCAAGGCCAGTCTGGTCTACAAAGAGAGTCCAGGACATCCAGGGCTCCACAGAGAAACTCTGTTTCTAATAACTAAAACAGAGAAGAATTTGGGCCCAGTGGATAACTGGCTGTCATTTTAGCCTGCATAGGAGGGCAGCAGATGACTGCAGAAGGAAGTGATGGGGTAGAGAGACTATATTTTGTAGTCTATCTGAGTCCTCAAAATAGATGGTCAATGGGTAGCATCACAGAGAGAAACCATTTTTCCTACAGAAAGCAGAGTCAGGGTCACATCCCATGTGTGGTATGGAGAGAGGCATAGCAAGATGTAGGCAGGAAATGGTGGGTGCCGTGAATAGGAAGAGCACCCTCCACTATCCTGATGGGGCCCTCCTGCAGCCCTGATTTGAGCTTTCTCCCTGCATCCCAGCCCAGCCCACCACTCTGGTTCTTGGAAGCTAGAGCCACTTCTCACAGCAGTACCAGCCATGGTTCCTCACACACCAGGTAGAAAGCTGCATGGCACACTACTCATCTCCCTCTGCAGCTACACCCAGAACTCAGCTGCAACCAAGGCTTTTCTCCTGCACAGTCATTAGACAGGGTCTGTTGTAGCTGTAAGCCATCATGTTGTGGGCAGTTTTTCCTCCTGTCCCTTTGCTCCCCGAATGATGACTCATGAGACTCATTAAATACCTAGACCATATAGCCAGGCTCTTCTCTGACTAGCTCATGAATTAACCCATTATACTAATCTAAATTTGACCACATGGCTTGCTCTGAGTTCAGGAACCATGGATCCATCTTCCTTACATCTTGCTTGCCCACTCAATCTCATGCTCCTGTTCTATCCCAGAATCCCTTCTGCTTTCCGGAAGTCCCATCTGTTTCCTGACTCATCCATAGACCATAGTTTTGTTTGTCTGCTTTTCAAGACAGGGATTCTCTGTGTAGCCTTGGGATTTGCTTTGCAGACCAGGTTGGCCTTGAATTCACAGAGATCCTCCTGCCTCTGCCTCCCTGTGCTGGGATTACAGGTGTACACCATAGCAGGTGTTGCTTCTACACAATTTGGAAGACCCTTTTACAGGAGTCAGCCAACAGAGGAAAAGGACCTGATAGAACCTCAAAGCTGCCTTCTGAATGCTTCCCCAGAACATACAGTGAGCTGTGCTGGCCCAAGCATTAGAATAAAGAAGTGAAGCCTCAAGCAATTAGGTTGGAAGCAAAAGCCCCGGCTCAGGGCACTGAGGCCTTTATAAAAGAAGTACTTTGTTCTCATCTCTTCTTGCCCTCCAGCCTCCTGTCTAGTGAGGACAGTGTTCCAGGCACCTCAGAAAGCAGAGGAGATGTGCCCAACTCTGAGCCGGCTGGTGTCCAAATCTTCCAGTTTCCAGAGTGTGAAGAATGACGTTCTATTGTTCATAACATTATAGTCTTGGGCATTTTGTTACAGAGACAGAAATGAACGCTCCTCTTGCCTCTCCCCTGAGAATGAGGCTCCACTAGGGTGAAGCCAGAGCTCTCTGGAGGAATCACACTCAGCTCTTTCCTGCTTGACCTTTAGGCTCTCATTCCTCTGTGGGAGATGGGATGTGGACCATAGCCTGCCTTTGTCCTTGGGTTCTCTTCAGCTGAACTGTGCAGTTCCCTTCTCCTGTCCCGATCCCAGCTGCTACAGAAGCCTAAAGCTGCCAATCAGACTGCATGGAGAGCTGCAGTTTCCTGTTGCTGTGGGATCCAGCTTCAGGATGAAGCTCAAGGGACGAGCCTATGGAACTTGTGGGTCCTCAGAGCAAGGATCTCCAGAGATTTGAGTTGGAGTTCCTAGCCCGGTCCTTAGACCCAGTCCTCCAGGCTTGGTCCTTTGCAGTTGTATCCTTGGGGCCTGGTACTCCACAGAGCTGTGCTTCAGTGCCTGGTACCTTGGAGCCTGGTAATATAGTGTGGTGCAGCAGAGCAGCTAGATCCACAAGAGCTGCTACTGCAGATTCTTATCCTCCAGAGCCTGGTACCCAGACCCTCACCCCCCACAGCCTGGTGCGCAGAACCTGAGAACTAAAGCTGCTATCACAAAGCCTCAGACCTCAAAGCCTGGTACGGTAGAGCCTAGTACCTTTGGGTCTCAGACCCCAGGGCCAGGCACTACAAATCGCTTCCAGAGCATAATTGCTTAGAGCCTTATTCTCCAAAGTGTGGTACTGAACCTGATCCCCTTGGTCATTGCTAAGCAGGTCCTGCTATCCCAGAGCCTGCATGCTGTGAGCTTGGTACCATAGACCTTTCTATCCCAGAGCCTGGTACACAGGCCTCCCACCCAGCGCTCTTTCTCCTGATATGCAGGCCTGATACCCCAGAGTCTTGTACACTAGAGTCCAGTACTATAGAGTCTTGGTATCCCAGAGCTCGGTACCCCTGAGACCAAGATGTTTCTGATGTTGTCCTTGTTGCCAATCTCCATACTTAAAGCCTTACCCACAGTTTCTTGCATACCTTTGTACAAAATCATACGCTGAAGTGTTTCCATAAAAGTGATTCTCCACTCACGAATTAGAAAGCACTCAAATGACATGGTGGGGCAGTGGCCCACAGTCTCTGTGATGGCATCCCTTGCCTTTGCTGTTTGCAAGTCAGCCTCCTGGTTTAGCATCTGCTCTTCAGACAATCAATTCAATTCTGGAGCACCTCGGAGGTGACCCATGCTGGGTTTCTGAAATGGGTGGCGGAGGTAGGCTGCTGTTTCAGAGAGCAGTTCCTTGTTATCTGGGTAACACAGCTCTGTATTTCCTTTGAGCTGTGATTATAGATGGGACTCATCCTTAAGACAAATCCTTTTCTGTAGTCCAGATTGGCTTCAAGGTCACTAAGCATGTAATTACAGATGTCCTAGAATTCCTGATTGCCTCTTTTGCCTCCAGAGTACTGGGATTGCAGGTGCGAGCTAGAATGTCTGGATTCTGTGGCTCTGGGAATTTAGCCCAGGGCCTTGTGCATGCCTGGGAAGCATTCTAGCAAATGAGCAACATCCAACAGCATAGTTGCTGTTAAGCTAGATAGCTGAAAAGTCTGTCCTTTCATTAGATTATGCCAAATATTTGAGTCATTTTATACACATTGGAATCAGTGGACCATTTTTTGTGGCATTGAGATAGCTGAACCATCCAAAGACTTGGGCTGCAGGGAATGCCGGCATTGCCTTGGCCTCTGCAGGCATCACTTATGGGCCTGGAATGTGTAGTTGAGAGGCTAATCCAGCAGAAAAACATTTTCAGATGCTCATTAGACCCAGGCAGGTGACTGCTCTAAGTTCTGTGTGCAGTTGTAACTCAGGGAATTCTTCTTGTCCCTAAACTCCCCTTGGAGACCAGGAAAGTGTTCACCATCGTGTCATAGTCAGTGTCTTTTACCCAGACATTTAACACCAGCTGCATGGACCTGAGGCCTTATGCCCTTCTTGGCAATGGGAACAACGGCTTATATCAAGTTACATCCTGTCTCTTGACTTCATGTTCCAGTGTGGTCCAGAGTAAGTACTCAGTCAAGGGTGCTGGTTCTGAATTTGGGCGAGGGAAAGGAGGCAGGAGGGTCCTGAGTTTCCTCTAGCAGTGCTCAGGCACAGTGCCATTCATTCACTTTGTCTTCCAAGGATGCTGATGAGTACACTGTTAACTGGTAACTGGTAGGCTCTGTGTAAAGCACGTGGTTAGAGTTGAAGGAAGCTGTCTAGCCCCAACCTTGGCCTCCTGTAAATGATAAGGCACATTTGTGCCTTGCACCTCATTTCACTGCATCACTCAGTAGATTGATAATGGGTATCTCTGGAAGGGTCAGTAATGGCTTTCTGTGACTTGTGTCTCTTCATCTCAATTCCTCCTCCTGTGGGAAAGGATAGTTACCCATCAGACCCAGACTCAATTCCATTGTGAGGCTCAAATAGTTATGGCAATAATTCCAAACATGAGCAGAGGCTAAATGCTCTCTTACAGAGTGACTATTTATGGTGACATTCTTATTTGAACATCCTGTGTATGTGAGAGAGAGAGAAACAGAGACAGAGAGAGATAGCAGGCACACATGTGCATGCATGATACAGAACTCTCTGTTTTGTACTGTCTTACGTGTTTGTTTGTTTTCTTACCACATTTGTTACTGACGGGGACTCTCCAGGTCTGACAGAGGTGACTTAACTTGCAGTGAGCCAGATCCCAGTTGTCCTCTCTTGTGGTTCTTAGATACACATAATTAAGGAATTATTTCCCCCTTCCCTTTTCTGCCTTCAAAATCTCCCAGGTTACCTGTCACCTTCACTTTCTTTTAAATTCATGAACTCTTTGATAATTATATATATAAAATATATTATATATTATAATATAATATATAATAATATACAAATATATGTTTATACATAAAATTTACAATCATATGTTATTATATGTAATAATTATAATTATTATATTAAAATTAAATAGCATATATAATGTGTTATATATAGAATTCTACCTCTTCACTTGCATATGGCTAATTCCATTGTAATAAAGTCATGTGGGCCCTCACCAGGACCTTGGCACTATGTTGTTGGGATCACTGGATTTAGGAGCCAAGTGAGCATTTTCACTTCATTACCCTGCATATACCCAAGCAAAGAAATTGCTTCCTCTTGAAGGTGCAGGACAGGCCTTAACACATTTCATGTGTTGCTATTACCGGTGGGAATGAGAGAGGAAAAAAATTCCACTTGGGATATCTCCTGACAAAGGACTCTAAGGCTTCTCTGGGAACCATTTCCCTCTAATTATGAGGAATTTTCAGAAAGGAAATGAACCACAGCTTGTGACACTGTCGGAACCGCAGTGCCACAGGGACACTCATATCTGTGGGTGTTGCACCTGCAGCCTGCTGCGGGGCCCTCGCTGCACAGAACCTGGGTTCTTCTGAGAAAGCGACCACTGGAAGCTGAAGTTCTAACTTCACCACAGCAACTCACTCAGTGATATTCTTATCATATGTTGGAGTCAGAGTCATGTTCAGGGCACTGCCCCAGGCCCCAGGCATGGGTGTGGGTCATAGAACAAAGTCTGCCCAGTCTGGTATGGACTTAAGATTGGGTCATTTGTAATAAACAAGGCTGGAAGGTCAAGGTTAGCCAGCTGAGGATGGCACAATGTTCACCTCTCGAATTCTAAGCAGCTGTGATTATGTGCAGGAGATTGGACCTGTTGCTATTCGGTTATGCAGAGGAGTGAGGGCCTTTCCCCCTCCCCAAGGATTTATAGACAGTGGGCAGTTGCTGGGGGAGGGTCTCAACCCCACCCCCTTAGAATTGTCACACAGTTAACAATTAATAGTTAACAAGGGAGAGAGACCTTTTCTTCAGTGACGTAGCTGCCTGGGTTCTTGCTCCTGTTATTAGTCCCAGTTAAACTCATTGGTTCATCAAGCTGCACTTGAGGGACATGGTTTGTTTGTGTCTGTCTATCTGGGGCAAGTAGTTGTTTGTTTGCACAGAGAGGTCACTGTTGGCTTCCCTGGTGTGGACTCCCTTTGTAAACTTCGTAAACCTTCAAGGCACCCCACTGCCACCCCCACCCCCCACAAAGAGCAATGTCCAGCTCTTGAGCAGCAGGCCACTAAAACCTCAAGTGGCAAACTGCCAGCCCCTCCTTCCTGCCCTGGGGTGGTGGAGAAAAAAATGGCAGCTCCTACCAGCTGTCCTGGGAGCTGTCCATGGTGACGATTCCTGTCTCAGCTGACTGCTATGGGAGCCCAAGCCTTTCCTGCCTCAGAACTCCTACTGCAGCCCTGGGAGCTGTCTGTGATGACCACAACCTTTCCTGCTTCAGCCCACTGCATTCACAGTGGACTCTAAACTTTAGACTCTTTACACACTTTATAACCCCTCAAGGCAGAAAAGTGTCTGCCTGAGGAAGCTCCAGCAGCCCAGCTCCTCCCCAGACCTTTGTGACTATCATTTCCAGCCCCTGGGTAGGACTCATCCCAGATTATGCTAATTTGAGGTGAAAAGTCTGGACAAAAAAACCCCACCAATCCCTGGGCAGGAAAGCCCACCAATCCTTGAGCTCCCCAAGTGCAGGACTTGAAATCCCACTCTGGATATCCCTGCCCTAGAAAGCTCTGCCCCCTAAGAAATCCAATATAAAGCCTGTGTCTACCCAGTTCCCTGCTGTCTTCTCCTGGGAGCAGAGGCAGCCATCCCTGGATTCATCCCTCCTCTCCTGGATTGTCCCTCCAATAAATCTCTTAAGAGATTAGCTGCCTGCTGTGACCCCCTTGTCAGAAGAAACAATAGAGAAGAAAGAATTGAAGAAGGAGCAGGGCACAGGCTCCAAAGCTGCTCAGCTCATCTGGGGTTGGGGTGACCCTCCCCTGGGAGCTGCAACAACTCTGTTGAGGAGGCCTCCTTTCAGAGCTGTGAGGTTCCTGGGCTCCCGTGTCTCAGGATATCCTTGGGTCACTGTCCCACCTCAGAGCTGGGATACCTTCCCAGCCCTCAGAGTTGTGAATTTCCTAGACACCCTTCCATCTACTTAGCAGCAAGGCATACCACCAACACCATAATCAACAACAAGGTCCCTCCCCAAGAACCTCCCTAACTGTCATTAAGGGACCCTAATTGTACAAGCCTGCCTGACTCCAGTTCCTTGCTAGGCAGAACAGGCCTAAGTTCATACTTCTCAGAAATAAGACACCAGTAACAAGAAGAAAACACAGAAAAGGGGCAACCAACCAGAGACAGCCAAAATATCTGGCCTGAGAAAGATTAGATGGCCCAACTGATTGCTCAACCACTGGTCTGAACTGGTCTGAACAGGTTTGGAAGGCCCCTAACTCCTGACTCGGCCTAAGTCAATCCCAGTCAGAGTCACGTAACCTCCACGGGCACCAGCCAACCCCAATCAAGGTCGGCACTTGAGTTTGAGCCAAACATAGTGATTTAGCAGCCTTGAAGGGTCCCTTGGAAAATCCCCAAATGCTTGACCAATCCCAAATAACCCTGTACCCCCTGAGTCACTACTAGCCAATTAGCTTAAGAAGTCACGCTGGGAAGTCCCCTAACTGCCTTTAAATTGATCCTGAGTGCTTGCTTCTGGGTTGCCACCATTTTGTGAACATGGTGACCCCAGCATGTTGGACTTCTGCAGAAATGAATGCTCTTTGCTGTTTGCATACTATCTGAGTCTGTTCCTTCAGTGAATTTTGGACCCTAACATCTTAACAGTGTTTTCAGCCTTTGTAACAGTCACAAAGATCATCGTTAGCCTCTCAATAGGACCCTTCCCAGATTATGCTAATTTTAGGTGAAAAGTCTGAACAACAACAACAAAAAAGCCATCAATCCCTGAGCAAAAAAACCTATCAGTCCCAGAGCAGGGAAACCCACCAATCTCTGAATAGAACCTACCAATCCTCACCTAGGAAACCTCTGCCCTAGAAAGCTTCACCCCGTAAGAAATCCTATTTAAAGGCTGTGTCTTCTCAGTTCCCTGCTGTACTCTTTCAGGAGCAAGGGCAGCCAACCCTGGATTCATCCCGTCACACCCTGGACCTTCCCAATAAATCTCTTTAATGAGATTTGCTGCCTGGTATGACTCCTCTGAAGAAGCCAAGAAGCAATGAAGAAAAGAAGGGAAGAACAAAGAAGTGGAGCGGGGCTGAGGCTCCTGAGCTCAGCTCGGCTGGGGATACCCTCCCTTGGGAGCCGCAGTGCCTCTGCTGCGGAGGCTTCTTCTCAGAGCTGTGTGGTTCCAAGCTCCCTGACTTAGGATGCCCTTCCATTGGGATACCTTCTCCCCTCAGAGCTGTGTCATTTCTGTCCATCAGAGTAGGAAGGCCAATAGTCACTCCATGCTAGCATTTTAGATGTCTGTCTCCACTTGCATTATTATCATCTCTCTTGTCTTCTGGACCCCAGCATTGTCCACTTCCTCTGACGTCATACCATAAATTATTTTGTCTCTTTTGGACATAGCCTCTGCTCTCAGTTCATCCCTTCATCCTTTCTTCCACCCTTTGTCCCATCCTCCTTCTCTTCTTCTCTCCCTCCCTTTCTTCCTTCCTTTTCTTTTTATTATCAGTCAGGACTGAATGTGTTCTGATGTTTCCCACGCTCACAAATCCTCCACTGTCCATGCCAGCCCCTCCCCTTCTATCAGCAGAGTGACCTGCACTTGACTTGCAGTCTCTGCATCTTGTCTGTGCCACACCCCCATTCTGGCTGATACCTTCTCCCACCAGGCTGCAGGGCACAGCACTGGAAGGTGGTAAGGCCCGGGTAATCTGCAGTCCTCTGGCTGGCCACCCTCTCGACAGGGCTCCGTGGCAGCTGCTCTTTCTACCTTTCTCCCCGTCTTTCCCTTCTTTGCACAGGGCACTCTCAGAATCACACCTCACCGTGGCTCCTCCAAGCAGCCCCAAGTAGCTGGGAGCAAGATACTTTTTGAGGGGCAGCCCCTGAAGTTCCCTGCTGGTGTGGGAAGGTGAAGGTGTAAACTTAAATTTTCAAGAGTGAGGTGATCTGTTACTTGTCCTTTTGGGGCTGGCTTATTTCTTTTAACATAATGACACACATTCCTTCCCTACCATTAGTGAGGAGGATGGAAGGAAATTCTATTTGGGTGTCCAGATGCAGCCTGAGGGGAGGCATTAGTTCTTGCCTTGGCATCATAGCAGGGTAACGTGGTCACAGCAGTATTTGCCCAGAAGGACTGGGAGAGTCCAGAAGCTCCTGGCACACAATGCTGAGTCATGTTTTGGGAGATGGGGGTGCTGACTGGATCCTACACGGCTTCAGCCACACTGAGCAGCACAGCCTTGGGAGCTGTCTCTAACAGCTTTCCTGAGTTTCAAATGAGCACAAAACACTGTATAAATCTCACAGCGGGCAGATGGACAGGTCGATGAATGTGTATCTGGATGGAAGAATGGAGACCCAAGCATGTAGTCAACCATTTGGTTAATCTGCCCTTCCACCATCTACCCATCATTATCCCTAAACACTTCCTAATTTAAGTCTCAAACAACAACACATGGGCAGACAGCGCATGTCTAAGAGGTTATAAGATGCTGTAATGTGCTCATGGCTTAACTGTTTCTCTACCTTACTCCCCACCAAGCACGTCCCCTGCCTCTGGGCACTGCTTTCATAGGCTCTAAGGTGGGTTTCTTTTCACATTCCTAACACAAGTGTGTCTGATTCCTAAGCATTACGTTTAGTTTTATGGCAGTTAGTATATGTGATCGCTATCTTCCTGTCACTGTGATGACACTGAAGAGTCAACTTATAAAGAACAAAGGTTTATTTTGGCTCATGGGCCCCAGGAGTTTTACCTCATGGTGTCGGGACTCTGTGGCTTTGAGGATGCAGAGGAAACAAGGAATTACTCACTTCATAGCAGCCAAGGAGCAGAGAAAGTGGGAGGGCACTAGGGTCCTGCCCTGAGCACAGGCATGCCCCCAATAACCTAACTTGCTTCCACCGGGCTCCACCTCTTAAAGAACCCACCAGCTCCTAGTCTAGCCATAGGTTGGCAACCAAGCCTTCCCATGGGCCTTCGGGGGATCATCAAACTGCAGCAATGGACAGTCTGAAGGAGAATATTATAGGCCTTGGTTCTGTGTGGTGTAACATCACTGAGGAAACCTGGTACAGTCTGTCTGCCAGGTGGAGGAACCTGAACCCTTCCCCCTCCTTGAGACAGGGTTTCTCTGTGTAGCCCTGGCTGTCCTGAACTCTCTTTGTAGACCAGCCTGGCCTCGAATTCACAGAGATCCACCTTGCCTCTGCCTCCCTGAGTGCTGGGATTACAGAGGTGTGCCAATTTACCCGGCTCCTGAACCCATTTTAGTGGGAAAGCCTAGCCCTTCTGAACGTTTGAGCCCGTTTAACATAAAGAGTATTCCGAACTGTGTTAGGAAGCAGAAAGCTAGTCATCTGTCCCATCGAATTGGAGGCTTTGGATGACAGCAAATCCCAGATCTGTTGGGCACCATGCCTTCCCTGTAGGCCTCGTAAAGTGTGTAGTAATTAATCTTCACTGACTGCATTCAGGCTTCCCTAGGAGATACAGCTCTGGGCATGTGTTTGAGGGAGTTTCCAGAAATGTTTAACCAAAAAGCTCTTCTCCAAACGTGGCTGATGCCCTCAAATGGGCTGCAGTCCAGACTGAATTAAAAGGATGAGGGCAGCTTCATCATTGACTGCTCTCTGCCTCCTCACGGTGGAGCAGTGTGACGAGCTTCCTGCGGCCCCTGCTGCCATGTTGGAGTGTCACTTCCACCACCGTTCCTTGAGCTGCATCCGCCAGCATTTTTGTCACAGCAGTGGGAAATGTGACTAATTCCTTCCACCATGGGCTTCCCGTTCTCCTGCTTCCTGGAGGCACTGGCTTTAAGGTCCTCTGGATTTCTCCATTATCCGACAATAAGAACACATGCCATCATACAGGACTTTATGGCACATCTTACATCTCAAGGGTTCCTGATGCGACATACCAAGGGGCCTCCTGGGGCTGCCGGCCAAGCTCTGTGTCTTGGTCAACATGTTGGTTTCATGAACACATTCCATTTGCCAAAACCTGTCAGGCTGCGGCTGTGTGATGTGTGTGCTCTCCTGCAGCATACTGCATTTCAGTCAGACACATTTAAACAGAACTTGACACTGAAGCTGGGTGACCTGGAACATAGAGGGGCAGATCCAGGTGTGTCATGTAAGGGACAAACACAGACCAGAACAAGATCAGGAGCTCAGGGGTGAGGACCCAGTCTTCCATGACGACAGGGTGCGGTTGAAAGAGAAGCCTCCAAAGGCAAGAGACTCAGGGCAGACTTGGGGTGGTGGTAGGTAGTAGCCTCTTGCTACAGGGGGAGTTCAAGCTCACACTGCACCCCATTGACCAGATCAAACAGTGTACCACAGATTGGAGTCGGGCATGGACACCAGCTGCCATCTCTGGGGAAGTGGCATGCCCTGAGAGGGACTGGAGGGCACAGTGGGTTCACATGCAGTTCTGATGATGTCTCATCAAAGAGTGTTGGCCCACCAGGCTGTGCTATGGTGGGAAGATCCCAACACTTCTAAGCAGAGACACACTCCAGAGTGAAGTGTTGGACAAACAGTGCCCGATTCCATTTCAAAATGCACATTCCTCTCAAAATGCTCACCTGCCTCTTTCACCACTAAGCGATGCCTCAAATGCAAACTATAATTGAAGCAGGAAATTGCCAGCAGAAGACCCAGGCAGTAAAAGACAGGTCAAGAATATGCATACAGTTGAGCCTGAGTGTTCCTGTGAAATACTGACAAGAAATGTGTGGCTGCTGGGAAACAAAACTTCCAAAGGAAAGACCTAGAAGCAAGGTATGGAACTGAGAAGACCAGCATATCAAGAGGAAGAAAACACAAACGGACTCATGTCTTGTCATGCAGACTCTGCAGGAAGTCCTGCAGGGCAAGCACCAAGAGGTGGCCAGAGCCAAATGGAAGGGACGAACACAGAAACTGGGTGGATTGTGTAGAAGACCCACAGTGCAGAATGAGGGTGTGTGTGGAGGTGGCATGCTCAGAGCACAGCACAAATGCTTACTGTGAGGACGTCTGCGAGAAACCTTGTATGAAATGACTTGGAGAAGAGAGTTCAGATGCAGAAACGACAGCAAGGAGATGGAGATGTCAGTGACTCTGGCGGGAAGTGAGTACAGTGTACATGTACCTGAGTGCCAAATACATACTTGTCAGTGTTCAGTATCACACTGGTTCTGTCATACCGTACACTATGCCCTGTAAGTTTGCACATTGAATTAATCTGAAAATCTGCAAAAACTGCTGTTGTATTTGAGTGTAACCTCTGTATATCCTTTTACACCTTAATTGTCTTTAGATGGCCGTATATGAACAGTGCACAAGCTGAGGACTTGTTATCACGGTATTGTTTGAATAATGACAAGGAAAAGGCCATAAAGACCAGCTGGTGGCAAAGTTTTCTCTGAATATTTTCAGCTTGGGGTCAGTTCAGTCCTCACTTACTGGGACACAGAAAGCCAACTACACTTTTAAAATTACTGAGAATATGGACACGGGGCTAAGACAGAGAGAGGAAGTTGATGGAAAGAAGGGCTGCTTCCTTACCTTCTAGCGTAAGACTCACAGAACAGGCTTTGAAATCACAGCTTTTCCTTAGTATGTCTCATCAACCTTTTGAAGGTAATAATGCGAGAACTAAAAGCTTCTCCAGCTATCGGGAAGGACACGCATACATTGTAATGCTGCCAAGGTGCCCCAATGTTGTTGGGTACATAGTGAGTTGCTGTGGCCTTTTCAGGGGAAGAGTGTCTTTTTCTTTCTTTCTTTCTTTCTCTTTCTTTCTTTCTTTCTTTCTTTCTTTCTTTCTTTCTTTCTTTCTTTCTTTCTTTCTTTCTTTCTTTCTTTCTTTCTTTCTTTCTTTCTTTCTTTCTTTTTTTTGAGACAGGATTTCTCTGTGTAAGCCTGCCGGGCCTACAAGTTCCTGGAATTTGCTCTATAAACCAGGTTGGCCTCGAACTCACAGAGATCCATATCTACTAGATTGCATCCCAAGTGCTGAGAACAAAGGCCTGTGCTACCCTGCCTAGCATCCTCCTAAAGTCTTAAATGTGCTCCTTTTTGCACACAGTTCTCTGTGAGAGGCTCAAGGCTCCATAGACTCCTGCCTGGAGCCATCACTGCTCTCCTCACGTCACTGAGCTCCTGGAATAATGTTCACACCACTGCTGTTCTCGGATGCTGTTCAGTGTTGGATTCTGGAGGTCAAGTGAAGAAACTGGCGGCGAGTGTGGCGCACCAGAAGCACTGCCTGAAACAGACCCCCAGGCCCTGCCTGCCACTCGTCTGTACCTCAGGGAATGCCCAGGGTCCCTGAGTCTGCTGAGAGGCCGAAGGGGCTTATTCTTGTCCACGGGCCCTGCACCTATGGTAGGTACCATGCCATAGGAAACCAGTGAGGGAGGCACTTTCCTTCCCCTCTTGCGCTTTGGTGAACTAACCTGCATACTCCTTCCAGAGTGAGGCCAATGTAATGGCAGCCAAAGCAAAGGATGATAGGATTTACACAAAAAGCAGTCCCCTCTTCCTCTGTCTGCCAATGGAGAAGGAGTGAATTCTCTGAGGTGGTCTAGAGCTGTCTTGAGTGACTGGTGGTCTGGGTCTGGAATGTCTGCCTGGGGAGCCATGTCCATGCCTGCACGTGGCTGAGGGGTCTTCTTTGGCTTTGCACTCATACATCAGGTGGTGTCCCTGCACTGTCCTACCAACCTGGCTGTGTGGAGCAGCTCTCCTGTATGTCCTCTGGAGTCATCCCTGTCTGAATTCAGGTGCTATGCCCAGTACCCAAGCCTGCTGCGTACATGCTCTGGCTTTCCCTAGGGCCTTAGACAGACCCTGTGCTGGCTAGCTTTATATCAGCTTGACACAAGCTAAAGTCATCTGAGAGGAGGACCTCAATTAAGGAAAGGCTTCCACATGATGGGGCTGAAGGCAAGACTGTAGGGCATTTTCTTAATAAGTGATTAATGTGGAAGGTGTCACCCCATTTTGTGTAGTGTTACCCTGAGCTGGTAGTCCTGGATTCTATAAGAAAGCAGGCTGAGCAAGCTATGGGGAGCAAGCCAGTAAGCAGCACCCCTCCATGGCCTTTGCATCAGCTTCTGCCTCCAGGTTCCTGCCCTGTCCGAGTTCCTGTCCTGACTTCCTTTGATGATGAGAAGTGATATGGAAGTGTAAAACAAATCAACCCTTTCCTCCCCAACTTGCTTTCGGTCATGCTGTTTCATGGCAGCAATAGAAACCCTAACTGAGATAGTTCCTTTCTTGGAACCAGGGGCAGCACCAACAGCTGCCTTCTCCCCCAACACCACCTTTGCCCTCTCTCCCCAGCTCATGGCCAGCTTTCCTCATCTCCCTCTTTGCCCACCCAGGGCTTCTCTGTATCTGGTGTAAAGTGAACTTGCCACAGTGCCTAGAATGCACAAGACGGCGCACCCCAATTTCCTTTTTTTCTATACTCTCTTCTTTGGGGGTACAGGTTCTCTGGTCCTGTCTCAAGCCATGGCGGAGCCTGACACCCTGGCTACACTGTCTCTCCTCTTACCTCTGTTTGTGTAGACCACACTGACCCCTTTAGGGCTTCACACAGTTGCAGCCTGGGCACAGAAGTGATGAAGCTGGAACTGGCAATTGCTGACCATACAGACCGAAGCCTGAGCTACAACCACCCTAAACGAAATTAACCCATCAGCAAACAGCAGGAGAGGTTTGGCAGACAGATATCTGGGGTGTATGCCAGGGTGCCACACAGTCTGCTTGAGGAGGTAGAGGTAGGCCAGGGTTTTAGAGGAGATGGAAGGAAGGTTATGTAAGCTGTTTTGAAACACTTGTCCCCGGCCCTGAGGATCAATAACAAGGGCGGGGTCAGTCCAAAGTTGACAAGGCAGCCTCTGACCAACTTCCTGGAAGTAAGTGTTCTCTGCACAGGGTGTAGCAGCCTGTTTGGCCCTCAGAGTCGTCTTGGGCTCCCACTGTATCCATCGTTCCAGAGGCCGATGTGTCTGTTTTGGAGGTGACAACAGTCACCAGATAAAGGCACACCTGCCATGTTTGAGAGGACTGCACCTAAGACTGGAGAAGCCAGAGACAGAAAAGAGGCCAGTAGGACAGCTGACGGATTGGGTTGGCAGTTAGGAGCTGTTTGTTTTAATTAAGTCGATGATGAATCTGGAAACCCTTGAGCTGGGTCAGGACTTGGAGGCTGAACTGTTTGATGGCAGGAATGCTTGTAAAAGTGATTAAAATAGCTTTACAGAGTGCGCCTGGAGGAAGCGGTAGGCCCAGAGAGGTTCTGGGTGTGGGAATGCAGGCCCAACTTCTTAGGCGTCTGTCCATCTGCCACGGCCAGAGATGATTAAACACTTAATCAGACCCGGACACTAGGCTGTGTGCTTGCTGTGGCTACAGAAAAGGGTGCCGTCACCAATCTTTAAATAGTGAACAAGAGGCTAAATTTCCCTCCATCAGTCAAAGGCCGCTGCTATGCAATGTCCTAATTTTAGCTGCTTGTCAATTCCCCAGTGCCTGTTAGTTGATGTAACTTTGATCTAGCAATGCTTAAATGGCTTTTGTGCTGAATATAGCTAGAATATACTATGAATCATCTGGATGGCTGCCCAGCTGGGTGGGGGGAGGGAAGAGAGAGAGAGAAAAGGAGAGGAAGGGAGGGAGGAAGGGAAGAGAGAATGAAGAAAGGAAAGGAGGGGGATGGAGGGAAAGGAGAACATTCAGGCCCCTGAAGTTGGGGAGTATAAATGACATAAAGATGGAAGATTGTCCCTGTTCCGGGGCCATCAGCTTTTCATCTTCAGGCTTATATTTTGAGCACATTATCTTTGTACTTTTATTTTTCTTTCTAAACCAGGAGCTGTTTCTCATGCAAACACAGGAGGTGACTGCCAAGGTCTAATGATAGTGTCAATAATCTCAAGACATTTTAAATGAATGTTTTTCTAAGCAAATCACTGCCTCTGAAAGGGCTTTTATTTCTGCACAGGGGCGAGCAGCTGAGATGTTCTAACACAGGGCAGAGGGCATTTCTGATGGCCTCTCCTTCCTGAGGTGATTAGGAGACTGCCTTTTGTTTCTTCTGCTGTCTGGCTTTTCTTCTACACTCAGATTTCTTTCTTCCTCCAGCCCTGAGCAGAGCCCTCCATGTTACCGTGTGTCCTGGGTGTATGTAGCTGCCACGCCCCTCCTATTGACTTGTCTTAGGTGATGTCAGCTGGATCATGATCTCTGCTGTTCATACTTTGCAGGAATGCTGCAAGAGAGTCAGGAAGACTCACTGGGAGACGCCTGCTTCACGGGCTGGGTTCTCAGCTACCTAGCCTTTTCCCTCCAAGTCAGGAAAAAGGAACTGTAACTTCTACTTTTCCTTCTAGGGTCTAAATATTGCTTGCTTAGCACCTCCTGCTCCCTGGATGGGGAGGGACGGGAAGAAATAAAGGTGAAGAGGAACTTGGACTGTAGTCTTTATGACGTCTTGGGAAGGAGCAGCATGTGATCATCTTCCTTGAGAATTTGTGGCTAGGATCAAGATGTGGTCATCTGAAGGAGGGGTGTATACACCTCATTGGAGGGGTTCATGGATGCCAGGTACCTTAGGACACAACACACCTTTGTGCTGAGATGTCTGGACTGAGGCTACCATGACCAGGTAGTTTGACAGATTTTGAAACCATTCTTCTAGACTCTAGCTTCTTAAACTGTGTGCACAGCCCCACAGTTTGGTCACATGGCTGAACTCAGTGATTGCAAAACCTCTGTCAACAGTGGGGTCCCACAGACCCCCAGCCATTTCAGGTTATTGCTTACACCCTTGACTGTCCTCCCAAATTTGACTTTAGGCCCCTTCTACTGAAGACACCACCTTCTTGAGTCACAGAAAATGAAAGAATCTAGCTGGAGTAGAAAAGTGATGTTTTCACCTACTAGCGAACCCTGTTACAATGACAGGCGTGACAAGATATGCCCATAGGTGCTATAGTGGAATGTATGCTGTACAAGCCATTTTCTGATTAGATCTAAAGCTCAGTGTATGGAATAGAATCCGTGCTTGGCGCTGCTAAAGGGACAAAAACCTGTGTCCAGATAGGTCAAACTTTGCATGTATACAGATTGTTTTAAAGTAATTTTTAATGATTTATTATTAGCAAATGTTTACTTTGCACATATATATGTATATATATATTAGTATATAAGCATATATACATATATATATATATTAGTATATAAGCATATATACTAATCGCATACAAATTCCTTGGGCAAAAGGGGATTAGAAATGACAAAAGTTTGAATCAGTTTTATGGGGAACTCTGTCCTGGGACAACCAAGACAGAGGTCTCAAGGAGCCAGAGGGCCATTGGATTGGAAGTGAGATTTGCCCGTGTTAGAGCCTTCAACGCAGCCAGGTTTGGTCACTCAGTAGTAGAGACAGTGATGGGCAGAAGGGCTTTGCCTCCCACCCACCAGAACCGAATAAGGTGGTGCATGGGTCAAGGCACCTCCAGAGCTCCGCATGGTGCTTATGAAATAGTGATGAAAGTGTTGGCTACTCAGGCAGACAGGCACCTTCAGAGAGAGCTGCATTAACGACTTCAACGTGGTCCCTCCTGTATTTTCAGCTAGAACATTAAGATGCATGCTCAGAGACACTGCTGTGCATCAAACCTTCCAAATCTTGAGCCCAGTGTGCTAAAGAGTGTGTCCCCATCTCTTCTTCTTAAATAAATGGGCTTATTGAGCAATACAGATGCCAGCCTAGTGAGTGCCTGGCTCAGAGTACTATAACTTCTGGAGAGAGCTGGCTCGGAGTAGGGGGTGTCTTCAGGATGTGAAATGGCTAAGGCCATTTTTTTTACATAAAAAATTGGGGAAGGAAAACAAACTGACATTAAATCCACGTTGCTTCTAGCTCAGAAGGGCAGTTGGGTATTCCTTGTGATAGGAGCATGGCACCTAGAAGTGTTTGCGTCTTAAAGGCAAGGGTTTCCTATTGGCGTGGCCCTTTAGCTGCTAACTGGTGAGCCTCCCTGTCCTGTTTCCGTTTCTGTGGCTGCGACAAAACATCCAACCAAAGCACCTTGCGGGGGTGGGAGGAGGAAAGTGTTGATCTGACTTGTACTTCCAGGTCCACCATCAAGGGAAGTCAAGACGGGGACTGAAGCTACTAGCCCCCTCAGATGTGTAGACCCGAGTGGAGAGAAATGAGGGGACCTGGCTGCTGCTTGCCTTTTCTCAGCTAGCTTTTTCTTCTCATACTATTTAGGACCCTAAACCAGGGCAATGGTGTGGCTCACAATGGCCTGGTCTTCTATCTCAACTAGCAGCCAAGGCAGTTCCTCACAGACATGCCTACAAGGCTGATCTTACCTCGAGGATTTTTCTCAGGTGATCCCAGGCTGGGACAAGCTGACAGAAACTTATGTCACATTCCCTTCTCTTCACCCGCAGTGTTTGGAATTGAATTCAGGATATCTAAGATTTGTTCTTCTAAGAAGTCCTGAAACACTTGCCGTCATCAGAGTGAATAGAAGGGGCTCTATTCCTCATGTTGCTAACGAATGGAAAAGCATCCTAAGAATTATCATTCGGATGTGGACAAGGCCTTCTACTCCAGCCCGGAGCCTCCAGGGGGGCTGAATTTAGGCTGATCACCAGTGTCACTAGCTTCTGGAGAGCTGTCATGTCAGGTCCTGTTGGGTACAGCACCCAGACAGGGCACAGAAGTGGTACTTTCCTCTCAGCTGGCTCTGAGTCTTTTTGCCCTTTGCCTCATGCCCATCACCAGGCCTTACAAAATACCAGTGGTGATGAACTGCCAAACTCAAGTGAGAGCTTTACAGCACAGCATGGCTCTAGGGGCGACACAGTTTAGGGACTTGAGCCCTCAGTCTGTGTGAGCTGACACTATGTACGGACAGACAGTATAAGAGGGAATGAGATTACAGGTCAGCCAGCTGGCATGGGTCATAGAATTGGTTCCCGGTTGACCGTGGAGCAAGTCACTTGACCATGAGGATGATCATGTTTTCAGAGTAGAGGTGTGCTGGCTACCTTTCTGTCAGCCTGACACAAGTTAGAGCTGTCTTGGAGAAGGGAACTTCAGTTGAGAGAATGCCCCTACTCTACTAGCTTGTGAACAAACCTGTGGTATATATTTTTTTGGATAAATTACAGATGTGGGAGGGTCCGGATCATTGTGGGATCCCACTTCTGGGATGGTGGTGCTTCATGCTTTAAGAAATCAGGCTAAAGCCAGGTAGCGGTGGGGCATGCCTTATTCCCAACACTTGGGAGGCAGAGGCAGGCAGATCTCTGTGAGTTCTAGCCAAGTGGCATACTGAACAAATTCTAGGAAAGCCAGGGCTACACAGAGATCCCTGTTTCAAAAAAAAAGTAAGAACAACTACAAGAGGAAGCCTGTAATCCCCCACTCATGGTTTCTGCACCATTTCTGGTTCCTGCCTTAAGTTCCTGCCCTGACTTTCCTGGAGAGGGGCTTACAAGTTCAGTTGCTCTGAACTTGCTTTTGGTGATGGTCTTTTATCACAGCACCAGAAACCCTAACTTATACAAGATGGAATTCTGGTGGGCTTTTTCTGCAGAGCTGGGCATTTCCCTGTGTCTGTCCTAAGGGTCAACTTGAACTTCTAGGGAAAGCACCCTTCCATTTCCTTCTTCCTAAGGATCTGTAGCTGGAAATGCTGGATTAATCAGACTCCAAGACAGTTGACAGATGGGAGCAGGAGGCAGGCCTTGCCTCATACAGCAGTCAGGGCACTGAAGCCCCATCACAGATTCTGTGTACACTGAAGTTGGCTTAGTTAATGCATGCTGAGGGGAGGAGGGCTGCAGTTCCTTCAGAAAGAGCTTCAGTATGGAAGACAAGTGTGTAGAAAGAGGAGCCCTGGACATCACAGTTCCCCATGGATGGCAAGAGTGTGCCATCACAGCCTCTGCTTGGCTGAGTGCACACAGCACTCTTGGGCAGGGGGTGGCGGTGGCATATTCTGAAATCTAGACGGTTGGGGAGGTTAGAGGGACCCTTTCCTGTGGATTTCTGGGGATGAGCTTTCCCCTTGCCCAGGGTTCCTCATTTTCCAGAGGGCTGTTGCCATTGGTGACATTCACTTTCTTTTGTGACTAGACCCCTTAAGAGCCTAACCCACACAGGAGGACATGAACTTAGTTACCATGCTAATTCCCAGAGCATCTTCAGGGCTCAAGCAATGGGATATGCTTGTTTGGAAGCCTTGTCACCTTGTCCACAGTTCCATCATTGAATTTCTCCAAATCCTGGCACTCTGAAGAAGAAGCTGGTTTCTCCAGACACCTGGCACTTTTTCATTTTATTTGAGAGAGCCTGGTAGACCCAGAGGCTTCACTTTACAGGCAGTACCATATCACCGACTACGTCAGGTTGGCCCTGAAGTTTGGGCAGAGACCATGAGAGTGGGCAGAGATGGCTGCTTGGAGCTACTTTCAGTGATCTGAAGAAGCCCATCTACTTTTAGCCTGGGTGGGCACGCAGCCTCCTGCAGCCTCTGGAAGGTATCCGGCAGAAAGGGCCACACTGAGCTCTGGCTTAGGGTCCAGCACTCTCTTCTGCTTTGTGGAGACAAAGGGAACCCCAAGCATATCAGGCCATGCAGTGTGAGGACTGAAGCCTGTTGTGCCTCTTGGGGCAGACTAGAGGGGATTACATGAGACCCCGAGAAGGACAGGAAGACATCTGTCAGAGGTGAGGACCTATCTCAAAAAGACTACCCACATAACATGTAGATTCTGAGGTTAAGACTGGTGGACAGGAGCTGCCTTGCCCAAAGCCGGGGTCTCTGGCTTAAAAGGGGGAACGGAGTAGCTGTCCCACAAAACCAGAACCCTGAGCAGTTACGCAGGAGACAGAGCGCCAGGTCCACGAGGACAAGTGTGGCCGGTATCTGCTAGGAGGAAGGGGACAGTGGACAAGTGGACACTAAACAGCCGATGCGAGAGCACCCTATGCTGAGGAGGAAACAGCCTCACAGAGACTCAAGCACAGTGAGCAGAACACAGCATGTCTGGAGTGCACACTAGTGAGTGTCCCCATGAAATCAGAAGCTTAATAAATGTTCTGAAGGGAAACAAAGAGAGCAGGCGGAGGGGACGGGAGAGAGGAACAGAAGGAATGAGGTCAACATCAGCTGCCTCAGCACCAACATTCAAAGATGAATTATACTAATTAAAAATACTTTTCTTTGTTTATGAATTTTAAAATTCTAGAACACAATACCACAATTTGAACCCATAGGACCTCCGAAAGTATAATCATGTGAATTATCCTAGAGCAGAGCAAAGAACATGTTTTAGCCAGTGTGGAGATTGTGTTGTGAGTTGAACAATAAAGTTACCACTGCAGATTGAACATTTGCATTCATACCATAAATGGAACTGAATACCTGAGTGTTGACTAAGGCATCCTGAGACAGAACATTCTAAAAGAGAGAGCACAACACTGCTCCTTTGCTTTAAATGTTTAAGAGTTAAACATCTCACCATGCGCTGGACGCTTTAACCCTACCGAGTCCTGCAGCTCAGCATCTGACTGTCTCCCTTGGTGTTATCCTCGTGAGCTCCAGGCTGACTGGGAGCTGCATTGTGAGGGTGCATTGTTAGAGCACAGGTCTTCTGGTTGCCCACACCCTGCCTCAGAAATCAGGCCATGCCTCTTGTGATGGCTATTCTTGGCTGTCAACTTGACTACATCTGAAGTTAATTAAAACCCAGGTGGCAGGGCACACCTGTAAGGGATTTTTTTCTTAATCAAATCACTTGAAGTGGGAAGACCCACTTTTACTTTGGATCTTTTGAGGTGGGAAGATTCACCTTTTTCTCTGGGCCACACCTTCTCCTGGCAGGCGATGTGAGAGTGAGAGAAGGAGACTTGTCCTCTTTGCCTGCTTACTCCTGCTCTCTGGCAAAGTCTATTCTTTCACTTGTCGCTAAAGGCTAGTTCTTTAGAATTCTGGCATATACTGCAGACCATATACTGAGACATCCAGCCTCATGCACTGAACAACCATTGGGTCCTTGCAGCGTCTGTTGATAGCCATCATCAGATGGGCTGGACTCTGTCTTGTAAGCCACTGTAGTAAGTCACCTTAACATATAAGCTGGAATACATCCCTTTATATATACTCTCTCTATAAGTTCTGGTCCTCTAGAGAACCCTGACTCTCAGCCTTCCTCTGGGATAGAGGGAGGAAAGGTGGGTGGTTCATCTCTCCCTTTTGCAGTTCTGTGCAAACTTAAGACAGACTTCAGTTGCATCTGGTTCTTTAATGTAATTCTATCTCCCTGTAAAACCTTCAGAAACACCCTTTAAAAAGTTTTACTTATTTATTTTACATATACAAGTGCCCTGTCTGCATATAGAACCAGCATGTCAGAAGAGGGCATTGGATCCCTTAGAGATGGTTGTGATACTCATGGCTGCTGGGAATTGAACTCAGGACCTCTGGGAGAATGGTCAGTGCTCTTAACCACTGAGCCATCTCTCCAGCCCCCAGAATCCCCTTTTATCCACTGATCTGAACACTGTCCCTTGAAGAGTCAGTCATGCCTGCCTATCACTGTGAGCCTGTAATTCTCCTGGTGAAGTTCTTCTGAACAGCATTCTTGTCTCAGCTTCATTACTGTGGACAGATCTTTAATCGTCTATCGTTTAGTATAACAGCCTACCATGTACTTGCGGGAGGGGATTAAAGTTCAAGAAATGAAGTATAGACTCGACTGGATCTGTGGCTTTCACAATACAACCATAAACTCAGGTAGGAAGCACTGACTGAGGTGGCGGTCTCTCTAGCCCTCATATTTTAAATAGCAGATAGTCAATTGTTGATTCACTTACACTGTAAGAAATAACAGAGGTCTCATATGACTTTTACCCAGTTTTCTATAACGGGGAGATGTGCCTGGATCCCAGTGCAGCATCCCAGCATCAAGGCCAGTGTCCTCCATCGTCACAAACATCTCCCTGCTGCCGCTTTATAACCAGTGTGTCACCCCACCCCCAGGCTTGAGCCATTAGTGACCACTGATCTAGTCTCGGTTTCAGAGTTTTGTTATTTCAAGCGTGTCCTAGACACAGAACAGTGTTATATGAAGCCCTTGGGGCTGGCTTTCCCCACTCAGCACAGCTTCCTGGAGACGGACCCACTTCTCCCTGTGTCGGTGCCGTCCCTTTGGGCTACTGGCTGGTATATCCTGGTATGATGTACCATGGTTTGCTTAACTCTTTATTCACACTTGCTCCCCATTTTGGGTTGATTCCAGTTTTGGCATTGCAAGTAAAACTGCTGTGGACATTGTATCAGAGCTTTTGCATGGATATAGTTTAGCTTTTGTGGAAGAAGTACCCATGAGCTCAGCTGCTGTGTTATTGGTAATTAATAACTGCCCAGGGGTTTTTCTGTGTGTCTGCATGTGTTTTCCATTTCCATCAGTTGAGTGGGACCCAGAGAAACTGCATTCTTTCGGGCACCCTGTATGGTCACTTTACTTTAGTGTCCTGGTGGGTGTTCACTGGTGTCAGAGGGTGACAGTGAGCATCAGATGTCTCCCATCTTTTACGTTCCTGCTCTTTTGCCCATTTCCTCATTGAATTGTTTTTGTTGTTGTTGTTGCCGATTTTGAGCATTCCTTATACATTGTAGATACAATTACATTATATACCTAGATGTGTGATTTGCTAGAATCTTAGCAGTCTGCAGCCTTTTTGCCCCTTAAAAGTTTTTAGCAGAGCAGGAGTCTATAATGTCAATGAAAGCCAACTCCATCCACCTTCCACACTCATACCTTTTGCTTCTAGTGTCATTTTGAAGAACTGTTTTCCCAGATTGCAAATATTTTCCTTTGTGTTCTCTAAACATCTTTGCATCCTCAGTGCATAGTGAAAAGCCTTTGGGAGGTGTAAAGTTTACAGTGAGAATTTACATGTGAGGGTGGTTCACAGGGTGACTTTTCCTGGGAAGACATGAACAAGCATCTATTCACCCCAGATAAGGCTCTGACAACAGAGCAAGGAATGATTCTAGCAGGTCCATCTCAGTGAGCAGTGAGCTGACAGGGTTCTTAGGTGCCTCACAGACAGCTGCATGGGTGCAAAGCCTAGCCCCAACTGGAACTCTCTCTCCACCTGAAAGTCTCCCCGCCTCGCCCCCCCCCCCCACAGCAATTGCTCACTGCTTGTCTAGCCTTGGGAAGGGGGCTTGTGAACCCTGTAACTGTCTGAGCCTGCAACGTTGCAGCAGCTTCTCTCTCCCCTTCAGCTAGGAGAAGACAGCCCTACTGCAGCCACTGTGTAATAACTGTATCATAGCACAGTTATCTTGTGTAATAATTGTATCACAACACTGTTATCCCTACAACCTAATTCCTGTGGCAGAGGGCTCCTGGAGTGGTTACGAGCAACTGGCTGCCTTGCCCGCTCTATTCAGCCCTCCCTCATGAGGGAGAATGGCTGGTTCTCTGCTTCTGTGCTGTCATCTTGGTTCTGGTTGCTACCAGCTCTGTCCCTTACAGGAAAGCAGCCCTCCTCTCTGCATCTGAGAATCAGAGTTTTAGCTTTATCAGTAGAATTTGCTGTAATCACCACTCCTGACTGATTTTGTGAGGCTGCTCTTTCCTATTCAGTTTTTTTTTTATTAAATAATTGAAAGTAGATCAGTGCGTAGAACCAGCCATTCCAGACTGTTCACTTGCCTGTTGTTTTATTCCGGGAGAAACAGTTTACATTAACGATTGGGAAATAGTTTTAAACTAAAATCATGTGCCGAGGTAGGTTTGCGCCATAAGCAGAGCCTGAGATACAATTGGAGCAGCAAGTCATTTATTTTGGGTGATGGTGACCCAGAAACTCAGCAGAGTGGGAGCGGAGGAATAAGCAGAAAATCTAGGAGGGTCAATGATCAGTTCTGTGGTGGTGGTTGGGGGGGTGTCTCATATGCGGGGGACCCTCCAGTGGCTCCTGTGATTCCAGCTCAGGGTTAAATAGCAGGAGACAGGGAAGCTAGGTCCTGTGTTCTCCTGACTGTCCCTCTTTGGCTGAGGGATCCTGTGATGGAGCAGGCTCTCTTCTGAGGGAGGCCTCCCTGCAGGGCCAGCAGGGTACCAGCTGGTACTGGTGATGGCACGCAGGTGTGTGTTAGTCGGGACATGCTCCCGCTTGTAAAGACTGTTCGTTCACTGAGCAGGGAGGACGAGGGCACTGTTCTCCTTGGCTTCCTCTCCCCATCTCCCTGCGGGAATCCGATGATTGCAACAACTCCTGTTGCCTTCATGAAAATGCCCGTGAGGCCCTGCTGCTGTCCCTAAATCTGTCATCAGGTTTATAAAGTGTTTTATATGATTTCATTGGAATGACTTATATGAATGCATTGGAATGAAAATGGTGCCATTTTCCCCCTTTAAAACATCGCTGTTGCTGTTCATCTGATGATGGGCGTCTACTTGAAGGAAGGACCTTCCCTTCAACTGGGCTCCTATTTCTCTTACCTTCCCATGGGGATTCCAGAGCACTGGGGAAGCAATGCTGTAATCCAGCTTCCAGCCCAGGTTATCCATAGACTTTTGAGACAGGATGCAAAGAAATAACCCCTGACCTCCTCTCATGGCTGAGAGGCCACTGGTTGGCCCCACCTTTCAGGGGCTCAGCTCAGGTTAACTGACATGAGAGGTCCTAGTGTGCAGGGGACACTAGATGTCTTTCACGCTGTCGGAGTGGAGAGCCACTCTCTTAAGACTGCAGCAGCTGACAGGTGGGGTGCTTTGAGCCACTGTCTCCCTGTCCTGCGCCTCCACTTTGCTGGGACAGTGGAAGCAGCACCTGCCCATGGCAGGTCACGTCAGTATCTCAAGATTGTCCATTTAAAATGCCCAGCAACTAAATTAGAAGCTCACCAGCTATTATTCCTTTTGCTAAAAAAAAAATGAATGCTCCCAGAGAGGGACCCCCGAGAGTCACCCCAGAGAGGCAGCCCAGAAAGAGGCCTGCGGGGCGCCATGCTGTGAGGGCTCCCTCTGGCAGACTCCCCTCTCCCAGGAGTGATGGGCTTCCTCAAAGGGCCTCAGCAGCTGCCACTCGAAAAGCAACGCATGTGCCACTTCTGCAGCGCCAACAAGGGCACTTGACATTTTCAGAGGCTTCAAGAACTCTTGCTGCTCTCGTCGGTCAGATAACCGTG
Source organism: Pachyuromys duprasi (assembly GCA_028658305.1). Classification (NCBI taxonomy): domain Eukaryota; kingdom Metazoa; phylum Chordata; class Mammalia; order Rodentia; family Muridae; genus Pachyuromys; species Pachyuromys duprasi. Next base: position 71,624,590 of record CM053760.1, read on the forward strand.
CCAGGAATTTAGAATATTGGTGAATCTCAACTGCGTGTCACTGTGAGGAGATGGCACGGCTACCGACTCCACAGAGTGATGTGTTTTCTACATAAAAAAAGAGACGGTTACACAGTGAACTCTGACCCTTGGGCCTCTGTTGCCAAGTAGCAGTATGGGCATAGGAAGTAAGACACCGTTTTTCTCATGAAAACTGAAACCAGTAACAGAACCTACACGGAGGGAGGAGCTGGGGACCCATGGCAGCATGCTGCCACCTCCAGTGATTTCAGCCTGGGCTGTTTGTGTGCATGCCCCAGTGGGCCTCCACATCCTGCGTGCCTGCCTGGAATGTTCTGCAAGAAACTGCGTCAAAGCGTCCAGGTTGGTTCAGCCCCATCAACCCTGTTTACAAGGCTCCTAGCATGGGGTCATTTTCCCCCAGCTGAGCATCTTAGCCTCGCTGATGTGGGGGGATTGTATCTACACTTGCCTCAGAAGGTGCTGGAAAGGGTAGACGGCATTGGTGTAAGACTCGGAAGCCCTTGGCAAGCAGTGTGTCATGTACTATAGCCCCCTCTGGTTGTAAGGTGTGGTTTATGAGAAGGTAGTACAGGGTCAGGGATCTCAATGCTGTCTCTGAGTTCAGGTTAAGGTCACTGGCCCAGGACTGTCAGAAAGAGAGCATGGTGCAGTACCTGAGCCTCCCAGGTTCCTTTTGTGCACCTGGGGTTCCATCCTCTACCTCAGGGAGAGTTTTCTTTCTATTAGCAAATAGTACTAGGTTCGTTCTTTTTCTGGGACACAAGGCAAGCACACTTGTATCCCTTGTGGTAGGGTTTGAATGTATCACCAGAGAGTATGTTGGAAATTTGCTATTCAAGGTGATGGTTTTGGGGGGATGTGATAAAGCCCAGGAGGGTTGGGTAAATTAATACTGGTATGTGGAGGTGAGCCTGTGGCTGTGAGGCAATTCTAGCCTCTTTCTTTCTTTCTTTCTTTCTTTCTTTCTTTCTTTCTTTCTTTCTTTCTTTCTTTCTTTCCTTCTTCTTCCCTTCTTTCCTCGCCTCGATCCTTTGCCTCCCCTGCATCACCCTCCCACTTGGATAATGCAGAAATGTGTTGCTGCTGCCCTCCGCAGCCTACGGGACAGTGAGTCCCCATGGTTCTGTTCACTGTAAATCGGAATGTCTGTGGCAGTCTGGTACACTGGCACAGAATGGAGGAAGTTGCCTGGCATGGCCCTGCTTGAGGAGGCAACAGCTGCTCCAGCTAGCCAGCCTGCATACTTGAAATCCCCCTTCAGATTCCCTCCCTGTGTGCAGCTGGTGGCCCCTGAGCTGGCTCTTCCAGGGACTCCAGTCCAAGCAGCCCATCTGATGGCCTCTCTGCAGACCCTCCTGCCTTGTCTCTGCTCCATCCCCACAGCTTTTGCAGTCCTGAGGGCTTAGGTCTTTAACTCTTCAGGGACTCGCAGCCAAGCCCTTTTCCCTCACTGTCAACTGAATGTCAGTAGCTCTCAACGTGTGCCTGGAGGCCAGCCTCTCCCATCGGGCAGCCGACAGACAGTTAGCATTTCTCAGTGACTCCATGCCTCCCTCATGCTTGGATGATGGGGGGTGGGGACATGACTCTGGCTCTGCTCTTGGGAAGCCCTGAGTTGAGGAAACGACCCGGTTGCAGCTATTTGTTACTGACATGAAAAGCCCAGTTTAATCGTCAGACTCTGTCGACTGGGATTTGTCTGGAACTCAAGGGTCTTCCTAGAGGACCATTGGCTAGATTCCCTCTTCGTTAGCACCTGGGGTTTGGCTTTGAGCAGCCTCAAAGCCAACCTGGGGAAGCTGGGTGCGTCAGACACATGTCTCCCTAACTGGACACACTTTTGACAGTAGTGAGCTAGCTGGGCCAGCCTACACGGTGAAATCAGGGCAGCACAGGAGGGCTGCTGCCTGACCCAGGGGAGGGCTAGCCTGGGTGCAGGACAGTGCCCAGCTGATCACAATTTGGCCTTCCCTGAGTTGGAAGTGTAGGGATCCAGGCTTGGGTGGCACAAAGTTTGGGGCCATCATGGCACATTCCATCAAGAGGAGCTCGTGTGTGGAGTTTTAATGGAAGCTTAGGGCAGGCATGCCAGGAGGGCCAGGGCACGATAGACAGGTGCCCGGAAGCCACAGGCCATGGAACTAACCCACCACCCTGGAAGGAACATTTGGTTGCCGTTGTGGCAGCTGCTTTCTCTCTCAGTGGTGTCTGTTCACAGGTGAAGCCTGTTGAGTGGACAAAAGTAAAGATTGGAGTCAGATCAGGAAAAGCAAGCCCTCAAAGTGCAGTTTCAAATTTCTTGGCAAACCAGGTAAGAAAGATCGGGTATCACCGGGTGAGTGGGCGTGGTGTGTGTGCGTGGGGGTGGGGTGAGGGAGCAGCAGAGTAGGGCTTCCACCATCCCACGGCATCAGGAGAACACAAACACTTCAGAAGGCACTTGACCTTTTCAGTGCAGAGTTCCAGAATCAGAGCGTGTAAAGAGTGACACTTGACAGGATGAGCAAACAAGGTTCCGTCAGGGTGAGTTCTGCCTGAGTGGCTCCTGCCTGCTTCCCACTCCACCCGGACCCGTGGGAGGGGCTGACACCGCAGTAACCTGTGTGCTAAGATCAGGGCAAGCTGGGAAGTCAGTGAGGTTGCTGAAAACAGTGCTCTCTCTGTGTGTGTGTGTGTGTGTGTGTGTGTGTGTGCGGAGTCAGAACGCTTGACTGAGAGCAGGTGAGGAAACTATGGTGTGAGGAGGTTAGAGCAGAGTTACTGGGGGAGTGAGAGCACTGTTACATGGGGGAGATGAACCACAGGTACAAGGTTTGAGAACACTTGGGGGACAGGAGTGTGTGAAAACAGAGTTACCTCAGGAAGTGAGAACATGGATGCATAGCAGGTGAGAACACACGCCCAGGGGCAGTGAGTCGCCAGGCCCTTGTGAGAACACTGTACCTGGGGGCTTGAGAGCGCTTGTGTCTGGCCGATGAGAACGCTGGGCCCTGAGGAGGGGTGACAACATTGGTGCCTGGGGAGCCGGGAAACTGTTCCCTGCTGTGCTGAGAACATGGCTGCCTGCTGGCTGGGGGAGCCGAGAACCACTGTTGCCTGGTAGAGGTGAGAACGCTGATGTCTGGGGAGTGGTGAAAGGAGCAAAAGCACCTGGGGCATGAAAGTGGGCGAGAACAATGTTATACTGTGGGGGGGGGCAGGGCACTGATGGGTGGATGGAGGGTGAGGACTCTGGTGTCTGGGAGGGGAGTGAGGACCGTTATGTGGTGGAGTGAGAACAGGCACCTGGGGAGATGAGAAGAGCGGGTACCTGGGGGTTGGGTAAGAACAATGGTGCGCGGTGTGGGTGAGGGTTAGGACACTGGGATGGTGCAGGGGAAGGTGAGAGCAGGAGTACCTGGGGAGCTGGGAAAACTGTTGCCTGGTCTGCTGAGACCTGCCTGGGCGAGCTGGACCAGACACAGCTTTAATCTGGGTACTCTGAGAACCACTGTTACCTGGGTGAGGTAGCCATCTGAATATTTTCTCGGGGAAGCTGAGGTAGTGTGACTTGGAGCCAAGTCACCGTCTAAGCCATCGTCCTAGACGGTTGAGAACCGCTGTTTCCTGAGGGTGTTCCCGCTGTTTTCCAAGTCAGCTGAGGCCTGAGAGGCATGTGTACCTGAGTAGGGAAGACAGCTGCCACCTTAGTCAGGTCACTGCTAACCAGCTAACGGGGAACAGCGCTACATGTGGGGGTTGAGGCCACTGTTATCCTTTTGTGCTGCAGACCATCATTACCTATATGAGATGAGAACCACAGCTGACTTTTTGGGAATGACACCACCGTTACCTGGGTGAGCTTAAAACTATGTTAACCGTCTCCCTGTGAAAGATGTGCTGTGTCCCACAGTACACCCCTTTCCCCAAAGAGCTTTACTTGCAAAGGTACAGGGCAATGAGTCATTGATCTGGTTTGAGGCCTGTGGCTTCTGCTAGATCGTCCATACTGGACCCTCACTGAGACTTCCCTCGAATGTCCTGCTATTGCCTGCAGTCATGGGGTCCTGCAGCTTTGGCTCTGCCAGACCAGCTTCTTTTCGCACTCCAGTGGCTCACAGATGGAGCAGATGTTGGGGCAAGCCAAGTCAAAGCCCTGGATCTGGACCTCAGTGGTAGCTGAGTTGGTCAGCCCGCAGCTTTCTCATGCCCACATCCCTGGGGTCAGCTCCCCGACACTGCCCAGGTGAGGTGAGGGGAGGGGCCACCTCTCCTGTGCCCACACTGCCAGGGCCTGCTCACCATGACACACTGCAGTTTCCATAGTGAGATGTTTGTTTTTTTATTTTATTTTGGGGGTGGAGGTTATAAAGGCGGAGGGCAGATATGGAAGGTCTGGGAAATGAGTAGGATTGGAGTGTATGATGGGAAATTCATAAAGAATCAATAAGAAATTGTGTTTAAATAAAGCATGTTTACTGGCTAAACAGAGAATGATGTTACACAAAGCTATTGATCCCATTTTATTTGGGGTGGGGTTGCTGAGACCTCTGCTGTCTGGGCAGCTGGGAGACATCTATTATCACCCCAATGGTGACCCTAGGACATTATTACCTAATAGTGCTGAGGCCATTGCTCTTGGGACTACTGAATGCTATAGGTGTTGAGAACAATGTTATCTGGAAGAACTTCGACCACTGTTACCTGGGAGAGTTGTGACCACTGTTGAAGGGAAGAACTGGCACTATTTGATGACCCAGGCAAGAGAAACAATGTTTCCATAGTGAGCAGAGACAGTCTTACCCGGAAAGGCCGAGGAACACTACTCTGGGATCAGAGACTACTGTTATCTGTAGGAGCTAAGATCATGTGGCCTGGATGAACTGTGACCCTGTGTGTCATGGGGAAAATCGAGACTGCTGCTGCTTGTATGAGCTCAGGACCAGAGCTACCTGGGAAGGCAGAGCCTTACACTACTTGGGTGAGCTGAGAACTGCTGTTACCTGGGGACCGCTGTCATGGGTGAGGAGAGAATTGCTGTTGATCCAAGAACAAGTGTTCCATGGTGGAGAGAAGCAGTCCAACTGGGGGAGGTGGTCAAGATGAGAGCGCAGTGTTGCCTGAGCGAGCTGAGGTGCTTACCTTCCTGGAGAAGCTGTGGCCACTGCTACCTGTGAGCTGAGAGCTGCTAACAAATGGATGATCCGAGCACAGTGTCACATAGGATGAGACCGCTGCTGCCTCTGCAAGCTGTGATCATGGTTGTGTGGGTAAGCCGAGCCACTGTTGCCTGCGGAAACTGTGGGAATTGTGATCACAGTCATGTTGGCCTCCCTGCTTGGTTAGAAAAGTATCCTGGGATGTGGAAGCCCAGGGACCACACAGCTCTGAGATGGGACAGTGTCCCAGTGGAAGGGCATCCTGAGACACAGGAGCCCAGGAGCCACACAGCTGCAGGGTTGGGGTTTGAGGGGGAGCCTCCTCAGCACAGGCGTTGCAGCCCTGAGGGAGGCTCTTCCTGGCTGAGCTGGAGTGCTACAGTGTATCAGATCTGCTTGCTGCTTCCTCTTCTTCAGCATTGCAGCTCCCAGGGTAGGGTATCCTAAGCTGAGCTCAGGAGCTCAGGAGCTCAGGAGCTCACGAGCCTCAATCCGGCTCAACTTCTTCCATTCTTCCCGTCTTGACAAAACCTTCTGATGAGTCACAGTGGGCAGCAATTCTCAGAAAAGAGATTTATTGGGAGGGACGAAGCCAGGGTGTAGAGGGATGAATCCAGGGGTGGCTGCCTCTGCTCACGGGAGAAGACAGCAGGGAACTGAACAGTAGGCAGGGCTTTCTTAGGTTGTGGAACTTTCCAGGGCAGAGATTTCCAGGGTGAAGATTGGCAAGATTTCAAGTCCTGAGCTTGAGGGAGCTCAGGGATTGGTAGGTTTTTGTGCTCTGGGATGGGTAGGTTTTTGTGGGAAGCTCAAGGATTGGCGGCTTTTTGTTTAGACTTTTCACCTAAAATCAGCATAATCTGGGAAGGGTCCTAATATTTAGGGGATGGAGAGGACCATTGTAACAATTACAGGAGCTGGAAATGCCATTATGACAGTTAGAAAGGTCTGGGGAAGGGGCCTATTGACTCATCCCTCAAGGGGTTTACACAGACTCTGAGGTAAATTCTGAGGTAGAACAAAACAACTTTCCTCAAATAAACTGTTAGGCCCTCCTCGCTTCCCCTGAGCTCCCTGTCAGCAGCAGCCACAGCTGAGGCTTCAGGCGCCACTGTCTCCGCAACAGTTTCAGATTCTCAGGGCCCAGTTGAGATTGAGCCTCCACCACTCTGCAGTCCTGAGGTGTTGCTGTCAGGAGGTACAGAGAGGTCAGCAAACAGGCTGAAGAGCTGAGCACCCATCTCTGGGACCGCACACCAGACACGGTGTGAGGGCAGCACAGGAAGGGGTGGTATCCAATGGAGCTGAGGAGCTGAAGAGGGGGTGCCCAGGGAAAGCTGTAGAAGATGTCCAGGGGCAAGACCTGAAGTGGCCTGGCCTGGCACAGTGTGGCACAGCCTGGCACTCTGCTGTCACATGGTGCGGCATCAGTGCAGGAGCCAGTGGGCAGGTGTCTCCAACTATGTCTGCTGGGCAGCTGAAACTGTGGTCTGCAGCAGAGACTGCTGTTACCTGGGACCCTGAGAACAATTGCTCTACTGTGGAGTGGAAAGCTACTGTGAAATGGCTGGCCTGAGAGCCACTGTCACATGGGAAAGGTGACCTTACTGTCACGTGGGTAGCTGGGGATTACTGTTACCTGAGAAAGCTAAGAAAACTTTCCTTGGAGGTATAACTCCACTGAAAGCAAAGTGAGCTGACAACCAGTGCTATGGACAAGCCAGAGAGCCTCTCAGCCAGCAGAGCAGAGAACCCCTGTTACCTGGGGAGTCAAGGTCATTGATACCTGTGGGATCTGAGAGCATTTTTGTTGACGGGGTTCAACAGCATTGTTACTTCAGGGATATGAGGCCATTGTAAGCCTGGGAGATCAATCCTATTATTCCCTAGAAGATAGAAAAGCATGGTTCCTTGGGAATCTAAGACACTTGTTACCTAGAGAATATGAGAACATCGTTACCTACAAATTTGGAGAGAATTGTCATGTGGGGAATATGAAGATCAAGAGCAGTACCCGAGGTGTCTGAGAGTATTGTAACACAGGAAATCAAGATCATTCTTAATTCCATGATCTGGGAATGATGTTACCTGGGGAATATGAGAACATTATTACCTGGGAGTTCTCAGAAGACTGTAGTCTGGGGTTCTGTAACTATTATCAACAAGGGGAAAAGACTATTGTTACCTAACTGATCTGAGAACATTGTAACTTATGGAGCTCAAAATCATTGTTACTTTGCTGATCTGAGAACTCTGTGACTTTGGGCATTCAAGAACATTGTTACCACACTGAAGTGAGAACCTTGTAGCCAAGGAGAATCAAGACCATTTTTACCTGAGTGGTCTGGGAATATTGAAACCTGGGGATGAAGACTATTGTTACCTGACTGTCCTGAGAACTCTAACTGGGGAGGATAAAGACCATTGTTACCTGAGTGATATGAGAGCATTGTAGTCTAGGGGGACAAAGAACATTGTTACCTGGGTGATCAAAGAATATTGCAATCTTGGGGTTCGAGGCCATTGTTACCTGAGCAGTCTAAAAATACTGTAACCTTGGTGGATAAAGCCCATTGCTAACTGATGGATATGAGAACATTGTAGCCTGGGAGGCATAAAGACTACAGTTACCAGACTGATCTGCGATCACTGTCAATTTGGTGATAAAAACCACTGTTACCTGACAGGTCTGAGAACATTGTAATCTTGGGGAATCCAGACCATTGTTATCTGACTTGAAACACTGTCACCTGGAGGGAACTAAGATCATTGTTACCTTACTGATCTGAAAACATTATACCCTAAGGTGATTGGAGACCCTTGTTATCTTACTGACCTGATAACATTGTAACCTGGGGCATAAAGACCACTGTTACCTGACTAATCTAAATACATTGTAACCTAAGGGGATCCTAGACCCTTCTTACCTTACTGACCTGAGAACACTGTAACCTGGGGGGATCAAGACCATTGTCACCTGGCTGATCTGAGAACATTGTAACCTGGGGGAATGAAGATCACCATTACTTGGGGATTTTAAAACATTGTAACCTTAGAGGAGATTAAGACCATTTTCATATGATTTGAAAACATTGTAAGCTGGAGTGGGATCAAGACCATTTTTATCTTACTGATCTGAAAACGTTGTAACCTGGGTGTC
>CM053760.1:71633411-71651508 GCA_028658305.1 Pachyuromys duprasi
CTCTCATGGTCTGTCCCATCTTTTTCCAGACCCACTAGCTTCCCGTTCACCCCTGGACTTTCCCAGTCCTTTCAAGTCACCTAAATGCCTAACACAAGTTTGTCAGTTGATAGCCCTTGTCCCTGCACCTGCCGGCTCCACCAACTCCCTCCACCCACAGACTCCCAGGGACCTGACTTAGCCCAGAAGCTGCCTTTGTGTGCACACAGCTTGAGGAGATCAGGTTACAGTGGGCATCTAGGGCCTTGTGCTCAGCACATCCACATGACCCTTCTACATCGGTTGCTTTTGCATGACTGTGACCAAAACACATGGCATAGACAACTTGAGCAAATCCTGAGCAGGACTTATTTGGGCTCATGATTTCAAAGAGTTCAGGAGTATCAGCAGAGCCAAGCAGCTCCGTGGTACCAGTGAGGAAGCTGAGGAAGGGGTGCTGATTCTCCACCCCGGCTTTTAGCCTTTCTCCTTTGTTCTTTTGTTCTGCCCAGGAACAGTGCCCACACTCAGAGGTGTGCCTCAAGGCCCCACGTGGTTCTAAACACAATCAAGATTACAATGAAGATTAGCGATCACACTTCCTCTTGGGGAGAGTTTTATTTAGTCATGTCACAGAAGACAAAACACAGTCATCTAAAAAAAGCCAAATAGCCAAGGCTGGTGACATGGCTCAGGGCATAAAAGGAGTTGTCACCAAGCCTGAAGATGTGAGTTCAATCCCTGGGACCTATGAGGTGGAATGACTCCTACAAGTTGTCCTCTGACCTCTACATGCCCCTATAGTACATGTGCGCCTACAGGCAGCCACAAACACACACACACACACACACACACACACACACACACAAGAAGTAACCAATCCAAGCTTGCATAGTTCCTTTTCCTGTCATCCACGGTTCAAGCCTAGGTCTGAATCCTCAACAAAGGCCATGGCAGTAGTCTCCTCTTCACAGAACAACCTGGAGCCGGCAAGCAGGTAGCAACTCAGGCAGTGCTTGAGTATCCTGGCTGCTTGTCTCCAGTGTCTACAAACCAGCTTTTCAACAGAGCATGTCAGCAGGTGCCCCCACACAGAGAAACTCGTCCATTTTCTAAAGGGAAGCAGGCCTAAGGGGGTTCTGTCAGATGCCAGGGAGAGAGAGCTGAGATCAGCAGCTGGGCCAAGGCTGTAACTCATGAGTGCACGAGGTAACACCCCTTCAAGTGTAACATCCTGCTGCCATCCTGGGGTAGAGCTGACCTTGGCTAGATAGTCACGTGAAGGAAATTAATAGGACTAAGTACAGAGGTAGCAGTAACAGAGCTGACAGCACTCCACAGCAGGACAGTGGGGTAGAGCTACAGGACGGCACAGGGAGGGATAAGGTTTAGCGTAGCCTTCCTGTATCACCCAACCCCCACTACAAGGGACCTGGGCGATACTAGAATACATCAAAAGTAGATTAACTAGACATGGGAGTCCATGGCTCAGCTTCTATGAATCATCAATCAGGGTGAGGTAGGACTTTACGTAATGCAGCTGTTTTGGTGTGCCCCCCCACCAACTTCTGCAACCCCCTCCTGTGGTACTGTTTGAATAATCGAAAGAAATTCATTGGTTCACCAACTTAGACTTGAGTGGACTCTTTCTTTCTTTGGTCTGTCTGTCTTTGGCCTGTATGGGGTGAACAGCTGCTTGCTCATGTCTCCCCAGAGAAAGCCACAGATCATCATTCGAATCCCGCCTGGCCCTTTCCCCACGGAGTCAGCCTGGCAGCCACCCTCCCAATGCCCCCTGTACATCCTCTTGGAGGGCTTGTGGTCACTTGAGGCCCGGATCCCTTAGTCACGTTGGCCAGACATTGTGTTGTTGCTGCTGCTGCTGTTGTTTTACTTTCTGGGGCCCTGCTATTCTGTGTGCAGGTCCCGCCCAGCCGGGGTCCCCGTGCCCCAGGCATGAGCACACTTGGCGAATCAATAAGTTCCAAGAGGCTGGAAGAGAGGGGGTGCACCCTGTGTCTCCTGGAACTGACAGTCTAATTATTCTTTGCCTGATCCCTTCACAGCTTGTCCTAACAGACTCCAGGCTCACCCTCTTTCACCCACAACTATGCATTCATTAGCAATGTGAATGGAATTACGTGCAAAGACAAAGCGAGATGCCCTTCTTAGGAAACAGTAACTCAGGCCCAGCTTAGACGATCCCCGGGCCTGGGCACACATCTCAGTTTGTCCAGTTCTTATCCAGCATGCCCAAGGCCCTTGGTTTGATGCTCAGCACGGCACCGAACAAGTATGATAGTGCATAGCAAAGCTCGGTACTCAGACCATGGAGGCAGGAAGATCAGAAGCAAAAGGCTACACAGCGAGTTCAAGGCCAGCCTAGAATTTACGAGAACCTGTCCCTTTTACAGCCCCCAAAGTGCTACTGACTTTGGGGGTTTCCACGATTATAGCAGAAGACAGAGACCATTGCCTGTCCGCATCCTCACGCTCCTTCTTCATTCTTGACCTCATGTTTTCTCTGTCTTGCTCATGAGGCACCGAGAGCACGGACCAGGGCTGACAGTGGGCCTGGATCCACTGCTCCCCACGACACTGCGTGATCTTCCCGCCCACGCTGTTTTTTCCTTTTCAAAAACCCAACTGCTATGAATCAGGATGCTGCAGAAAACAGAAGCAGCTCTTGGGGATGTTTTTGTAGCTCCCTGGTAGAGCACTTGCCTAACACTCTGGCTTCGATCCCCAGCACCACAAAATATAATCATCCATTGACCTCTCTCCCTGAGAGGTGTGAATCTTGGTATAGTGCCTGGGTGTGAATCAGGCCCCTGGTTATCAGCAGGGAGCTCCTCGATACCCCTGTCTTAGAATCAGAGGCAGGGACCCAACCCCTCTAAGCCCTCAGCTCCCAGCCGGCTCCTTTATTCAGATCACGAGGCAGGGTGTAGCCCAGTGCCTCTGAGCCTCATGGCAAAGGGGAGAGTCCATGTCCAGCTTCCTGTGGAGCCTGTGGAAGCCACTATCTGCTGCCTCCTCACTCATTCTGGTCCCAGCCCCATGCTGAGCCATGTATCTCCCTGTGTCTGCAGCTGGCAGGCTCCTCAACCCACAGATCTAATACACCCCCCCCCCCGCCTCAGAACAAGTTAGACTCCTGGCTTCAGGCTGTCACCTTCGAGGCCAGCCTGCCGAAGACCACAGTCCACCCACCTCTGACAACTAGGGAAAACTGATGTCTACCTGCCTGCTGTATGAGTTAACCACCACTACCGTCTCTGCCAGTGCAACCCCCAAATGCTCCACAGAAACCTGGAAGAACTATGTGACGCAGACAGGGGCTGTCCTTGCTCTGCTGTCCTGTGGCTGCTCCATCTCACTCCCAGCCTGCGGTCAATGCCAGGCCTATGCTGCCGATGGCAGCAGCGTCAGAGACGTGGCCCCGTTCTCTCACCCACAGCAGCCTGAGGACACCCCTTAGTCCTTTTTAAATTTTTATTAATTACAGTTTATCCATGTTGTGTCCCTCCTCCCCATAACTCCCTCCCCCTTCTCCTCCCATGCCCCTCCCCAAGTCCACTGAGAGGGGAGGTCTTCTTCTCCTTCCTTCTGATCCTAGTCTATCAGCTCTCATCAGGAGTGGCTGCATTATCTTCCTCTGTGGCCTGGTAAGGCTGCTCCCCCCTCAGGGGGAGGTGATCAAAGAGCAGGCCATTGAGTTCATGTCAGAGACAGCCCCTGTTCCCACTACTATTGGACCCACTTGAACTACCATACGCTACATCTGTGCAGGGGTTCCTGGTTATCTCCATGAATGGTCCTTGGTTGAGTATCAGTCTCAGAAAGACCCCTGTGCCCAGATATTTTGGTTCTGTTGCTCTCCTTGTGGAACTCCTGTCCTCTCCAGGTCTTTTCTCTCTCCCCCTTCTTTCATAAGATTCCCTGCACTCTGCCCAAAGTTTGGCTATGAGTCTCAGCATCTGCTCTGATACCCTGCAGGATAGAGTCTTTCAGAGGCCCTCTGTGGTAGGCTCCTGTCCTGGTCCCTGTTTTCTCCCTCTTCTGATGTCCATCCTCTTTGCCTTTCTGAATGGGGGTTGAGCATCTAACCAGAGTCCTCCTTCTTGATTAATTTCTTTAGGTGTACAGATTTTAGTATGTTTACCCTAAATTATATATTAATATCCACTTATGAGTGAATATATATCCTGTGTGTTTTTCTGTTTCTGGGATATCTCACTAAATCTTTTACGGACCTTAACTCCAAATTTATTCTTGACTCCTGTACTGAAAAGAATGTAAGGACAAGTGCATACAGAGCAGAGATGCAGTTATTTTTAACCCAGGTCTTAAGCACAGAGATAAGAGGGAAGCGCTCAGAGGAGAGAGCCACCCAAGAGCATGGGTGTGGATTCCCCAAGGTCCCGTGTTACTGTCTTCGCCCACAGACAGGGTTCTGGTGGCTTTGGCTTTGCTGTCTGTAAAGGATGGCTAGGAACCTGTGATCTCAGGGTAGCTCCTGGAGGGGACCCGACAGCATTAAAACGAGAGGGCCCAAGATGGTAGAAGTTCTTGGAGGTAGGTTATCTCTGCTGTGAACAAAGTTCACAGTCTAGTGATTTCCAGAAAAAGCCCAGGGGAAGAAGTCCTGCCCAGGCTTCAATCATTCAGGCCTTGAACCTTCCTCATTGCTGTCTTGACATTACCTGAAACTGTCTCTGCATAAGAGAACTCTCGCATTGGCACCTTCCCAGTAAACAATGATGGTGCGGAATTTGATGTCCAGCTGGAGACGAGCCCTCTGCTGGACTCTACCTCTGTGTCCCTATAATTTTTCATATCTTCTTGTCCTGCATCATGGACACCTTGGGTCCCTCAGGAGTTAAGGTGTCTGACCTTCCTGATGCCCTCACAGTCTGTCTGCACCTGCTATTCCTTGGGCACTCCTCAGTTTCCCCGCTATCCCTCTCTGCCTCAGGGGCTGAATGCCTTCCATGCAGTTACATTTAAGCCTGAGAGGCCACCCAGCCCCCACTGCCCTTCGCTCCCAGAAGCCAGGTTGCCCTGAAGAGGATGCCATGGGTCATCCTACTTGTGTCAGATCCAGGATCAATCCCTGTTTCCAGTTTACAGAAGACCCCCTCACAACCCAGCCTGGGCCTGTACAAGAACACCTTATGTTTTCAAGGATTCCATCCATCACTGCTAAATTTGTGGATAATGTCAGAGGGTCAAAGAAGGCTGTTGTATTTTTGCCCAGCACCAGGGGCTAGCAGGTCCGGGTCCCAGCCAGGCTCAGCTCACATGGGCATTCTGCCTGGCTGTCTCTGTTCACCACTAGGGAAGTTCTCTAGGAAGAGACCGGTTAATAATTTACCCAAAGATGCACTGCCGACTGGCAGGTGGCTGCACGTTAACAAATGTCGGCCATGTGCCCTTGGGCACAGCTGCCTGCCCGGTAGAACTCCCCAGCAAGCAGCGTGGACCTTGTACTGTGCCTTCTGAGAACTGGGGCCACCCCACAAACATGGCCCTGCAGATGGGAGTTCTAGCCCCGCAGGTGGCGGTAATGCGGAGCGCTTTGCTCGAAAGGCTGTCCTACAGCTCCCTAGCAGCCTCTGGTTACATCCTCCTGCAGGGTTGCACTTAGTTCCCTCTCCTAGAGAGTGACTGCATCCTTCCTCCGGCTTTGTGCTCATCTCAAACACAGACACTGGGGGGCAGTCAATGGACACAGCACAGACTTCGGCTGGTGTCCTTTCTTGATTTGGGCAGCTTGGTGACAAAACTAAGCAGGAGCCCATCAGGCCCAGGACCTGTGGCTGGCATAGTCTTTGTTCAAGCCAGGCTGAAAGAGAGAGATTCCCAGCCTTACTGAACAACTCACAGGTTCCATACCTGGCTGCAGAAGAGACTTAAGGAAACACACTACTTTCATGCCGCCTTCTTCTGGCTCTCAGGGGGATGCCACAAAGGACCAATGTCTGGTTTCAGGGTCATAAAATGGTCCAGCCCAGGCTAACCCAAAGGAGGCAGGCAGGTTGCTTACTGAGGAGCCTCTTTAGCTTTCTCTGAGGATGTCGCTGGTAGTCCACGTTCCCAGCAATGTGATTAACTGGAAACAATGGCCCCGGGCAGTGCTGCAGACACTGAGGGCCAGAATATTCAAGAATGGACACGAGCCCTACAAAGTGGCAAGTTAAAGAGAGGCTTCTAAGGAGATAGGAAGAGTTCAAAGTTCTAGTGACTCAGCCACAGGGGACTCCCTCCAGCCGGCTGTCAGGGCTTTGAGAAATAGTGGACATTTAAGGGAAAAGCAATTAAGGGCCCTCCTGCTGGGCATGAGGAGGTAGGCATGGACATGGCCTTCTTGGAGGGGGTATCATGGCCGTGTAACTCAGAACTAAAATCTCGTGCTTGCATAGGCCTGTGTCTCTGAAGGTGAGGATGTCCCACAGGGTGACCAGGTTCTAATGTGTGTGCAGCTGCTGGAACGCCACCCTTGGTCCCACCTTCAGAGCCTGTTTCACAGACTGCAAAGTGTTGCCCCTTTGGAGTTTGGTCAAGTTGTAAACATTGTCCAAACCTCAGGCCCAGGTCACACAAGAGTGCTGAAGGGGATGCAGGTACATGTGTGTCAAACGTGTCCTGTTTGCAGGTGTGGAGTGTGGCCGTTGTGGATGTATGTGCCATGTGACTGTGGGTATGTGTGTACACCTGATGTATGGGCATGTACCAGGTCTGTCTGTCAGCACTGTGACTGTGTCTGAGGTACCTACATAAGCAGTGTATGTGTGTACACCATACACGAATGGCGGTGAGTGAGCAGGTGGTATGTGGGGGATATGGATACGAGAGAGGGTGTGCCAGGGTATGTGTGCCCCTAAGAGTGTCTGAATGTGCACGTGGGGGGTGTGTAGGCAGCTATGCATGAAGACAGGTACAGAGCCACTGGTGTCACTGAATGGAAAGCTGAAGGTCCAACCTGTACAAACCAAGGCCAAGGCAGCTGCATTTTTTGCCTCGGAAGCTGGGAGGCCTCACCCGTGTGTGTCTCCACACTGTCCCTTTCCTCTGGTTCTCCCTGGAGCTCTGCAGCCCCAGCAGCTCCCTGGAACAAGACACACCTTCCCTTCCAGGCCTTTGAGGGCCCCGTGCCTGGGAGATGAAGGTACCAGAGCCATCGCCTTTTGTTTGGTTTGCTCTCAGTTCCCTTTTGAGGTAGGGTCTCACGTAGCCCAGCTGGCCTTGAACATCTAACCCCCTGTCTTCACCTCTGGAATTTCTGGTATTACCTTTATACTACCACACCCAGCTCGTGTGGACCCCAGGGCCTCTTGTTTGCAAATGCTCTGCCAACTAGGCTTCACTCTCAGCTCCAGCAAGCTGTGACCCAGTGCAAGCCCCCTACCATCGAGTGACCCCTGCGTCACACCCTCGGGCCACTATTCTCTTCAAGTATAATGGTTCTGCTAAGCCTGGTCACGCAAGCCTACAGTGGCCAGAGCATCTGCCTAGATTCAATCCCCACCATATAGAACCACCACTCTGGTGAGAGTGTCTGGAGACCAAGAGGCCAATGTGGCATCATCTTCCTATCACATGTGCCCAGCAAGTCACCCCATTCATGCCATATGATGCTTTCTCATCTTGAGGAAGTTCTGAGACCCCACCATCATCCAAAGCTACGTGGGCTTTGCTTGGGGCACCCCTGGCTGCACCTGATCTTTTTGACACCAACCTAGCTCCCTCTTAGAAAGGAATTCCAGCTCATAAGACATGTGTGTACACCTTGAGGCCTGCCTTCCCTCAATCCACACACCTCGCCAGCTCCACACTCCTCTGGATTGCATCCATAACGTCTAAGGTGCAGCTTGAGATTCCCACCCGTCACAGCTCGCATTCCTCAGCAGCGAGCAGTTTGCACACAGCCAGTGCTCCACAGAAAGCTTACTTACTTTCCTTTTTGTTGATGCCATTGTTTTTATGTGTGTACGTGTGCAGTGTGTGTCCATGCATATGCATTTATGTTGGCATGTGGGGAGGTATCTGAGTGTCTGCAGGCCTATGTGTAGGGCCAGAGATTGACATCAGGTGTCTTGTAAGATTGCTCTCCATTCTATTTGAGGCAGGGTCTCTTGCTGGGCCCATTGCTCTCTGATGGGACTAGTGTAGCCATCCTGCCTATGCCTTGTAAGCTCTTGATGATGGTGGCCAGCCTGTCCTGCTTTCTTGGGATCTGGGAGTCTCCATGCCGGGACTCCAACCCCAGGCTCATCTGTCCTTCTGTCCCCCCGCCCTTTATTGCTGTGTTTGGGGGAACAAGGGCAAATCAGGTGGTTTAATTTTTATAAACTTTGAGTTTCAAACTAGCACCAAGCTCTCTTGTCCATGAGTCCATCCATCTGCAGTTTGCCCATTATCATATATATGTATACATACATATATATACACATATATACATGTACATATATATGATGTATATGGAAATCAGCATATGAAGGCCTCATCACTTTCCCCGGTCTCGGGCTTCCCCTGGGGTCTTATAACAGACACCATGGATGAGAGGAACCAGGATACTCCCACTCTCCTCTCCCATCAGCATCTCCTGTATCCAGAAGACAGCAGCTCTGATAACTCCGCAGCAGCCACAGCACTCCGGCTTTAGCAGCCTTACCACTAATGTTCTTCTGTGTCAAGACCCCAGGTCAGGGGCCATCGTCCCCTTGCGTTCACAGAGTCAGGCTCACGGATCTTCATTTCCTTGACTTTGGCAGAGAAGTCAGCAGCTGTTCTGCAGTCTGGCTCATGATTGGGGTCGTCTGCTATTTTCCTGATTGGATCGCTTCAAGGAACTATTGACGGTAACAGCTGAGATCCATCTCCCCATCTGATACTGTTCTGCATGTGATTTTCCTGGTTCTTCATACTAGCCCCAAGGCTGCGCATGGTTCAAGGCCAGGCATACATGTCCTGTTATAGAGATGGAAGTCACAGAGGAAAGGTAGCGTTGGGACAGTCCCTCAGCTGTGGCTTCTGGCCTACTTTCACTAACCAAACAGAGGTGGGATGAGCCGGTTCTGAAAGGTCAGATCTCCTGCACTGTAGCTTTTGACTCTGTGTCCCTCGACAGCTTTGGGGGGTGCTCACACTCAAGGCAGAGGCAACGCTGGGGGTAGAAGAAGAAGGGTCAGACCAGATCCCAGGCAGGTGGCTGGCCAATGTGCCGTTGGCTACAATGTTCTACTTTGTGCCCTTCTCTGAGGCCCCACAATGATGGGAATGAAAGCAAAGTGCAAGTAGCCAAGAGTTACCTGCCTGTCCAAGGGGCCAACAGGAAGAGGCCTGTGGGGCTTTCACCCAGGGCCATCCCCTGTGGCCCCTGAGAAATGGATTCCACAGTGCATGGAGGAAGCACACCAGGGTTCCGAAGTCCCTACAGTGTGCGAGAAGCTGAAGACTTCAAAATGAATTCCTCACGCTCAGGCCCTCTGTGCCTGCAGACTCCTGGGGGAACAAAAGCTCAGAATGTCTCCCGCTGTCCCCAGCCTCCTCAGCTGCTCGGCTTTATAAACTGGAATTCTCTGTGGAGGATCTCAGGCTGATTAGAGTCTGATGCCTGTGGAGGGTTGGGCTGTTGTAGACTCAGAGTCTTGCCGTGAGTTCCCTTTAGCTTCCGTATCCGGCTGTTATCACCCTCCTCAGTGTCTGACGTGACACCAGCATGTCGGGTAAAAATCTCCAGAGCGTTATTAGCGAACCTCAGCTCCAGCAGCCTGGAAGCTTTGAAGGCAGCAGCCGAGGCCAGCAGTGGAGTATTTGCTGTAACCCGACTGCCGAGCTTCTCCTGGCTCCCAGCAGTGCATTTGCAGCATTTACTGGTGACCATTTCCATGGCAGAGCACGCCATCTGGACTATTCCCAGACCTCAGTCACTCGTGAAGAGAAGAAAACCATCCTCTTCAGATTGAGAGCAGTGTTCTGTGTGGGCACTTCCCCCTATGGTTCCCACTCTCCCTTCCAGAAGCCACGCCATGGCACATAAAGCCTTCGGCCCCCTCAACCACACTGCCCCTACCTTTTCCAGTACTCTGCAAAGGAGTGAATCTTGGAGCAAAACCTAGAGTGACCACACCCTCTTCTTCAAGGAACCAGGATGATCCACACAGACCCTCAGCTTCTGCTGGGACGGCCCTCCGTGATGGAACACCCTGAAGCCTGGAGAGACAGGCATAGAGATGGCAGACTCTTACCAGCCACGCTGGCCTCTTGGCCTCAGGATTGCACCAGTGCTGTGTTTAAGTCCAGTGTTCCCATCTGCACCATCGCAGAGTGCTGGCCAGGTCAGTTTCACAAGCTGAGGGAGCACCCCAGACTAGCTCAGGGCTGGCGTCACGGCAAGTCACAGGTTAGAGGAGAGACAGACATGTTCATTTTCTTCTCAGACTTACCCAAAAGAGTATGGCCACCTCTGATCAGAGCCTTTGAATTACCAGCTCTCTGACTTTCAGGGTCTGAAATTATTCAGTTAATCCCAGCATTTTGTAGAATGCTGTAGGCCCACAGCTATATCCTGGTGCTGAGAACAGCATCTAGACATACTAGAAACACACTCAATTCATCCTAATCAATCACTTGGAGCACCCCTAGACTGCTGTCCCAAATTGCCCCCAAGAACAGCTATTAGCCTCTACTTTGGGGGTTCTTTCTGTCTCTTTTCATTGCTGTGGTTAGTTTTGGAGTGAGGGTGTCTGTTGCTTTGAGAAAGGGCCTCACCATATAGCCCAGGCTGGCCTCAAACTCTCTATACATCTGAGCTGGTTTCTAACTTGCAATTCTCCTACCTCAGCCTTCCTGATGGTGGGATCCTAAGAGTGCACTACCATGCCATACACAGTTTTTAAGTTTATAAGCTGCAACTCCAGTAGTTTTCCAGGATCCCGGAGCACTGGGGTAAGGTGACAGTCTTGGCATTGTAAAACACCTCACCCACTCTCAGGTGAACCACTGAAATTCAAGTTTAAATGTGTCAGATCACTGTAGTTGGGGATGAAAGGACAAGGCCACATATTTATAAGGCGCCACCCTGCAGTGGCCTGTGCTGTGTGCTCCATGCATTTTCACTTGTTCCTCTGCTGCTGCAGATCCACAGGGCGTGTGGGTCACAAGGGACCCATCTACCCTGAGTTGACCCAGAAGACAGTGCCAGTGTCAGCATGGGCCTCCACATGCAAGCACACACAAAACCTCACCTGCATATGCCCACACAATACAACACACATATATACATGCGTGAACACCACACACACTACACATGAAAAACAGATATGACCCTGAAAGGAACATGTGCTAAGGTTTGACTCCCTGCCTGTGGCACTACCGAGAGATTGTGGAACCATTAAGAGCTGGACCATGCAGGAGGAAGGGCTGGCTATTGGAAGGGTGTCCCTGAAGAGGACTGTGCAATTCAATCTCTTCTCTCTCTTATAAGGTGAAAAGCTCCTTCTGCCAGGCCACCTTGTCATGTGTCATCGGCCCAAATGACAGGGCCGATCAATCTGTCATGGACCCAAATCATCAAAATTGAGCCCAGAGAAAACCTTTTTCTTTCCTCTGTCTGATCTTCTGTCTGTCTGATGCTTTTTACAGTAACACAGTAGTGTCTGGGTATCTGAAGTGACTCAGCTTGCGCAGAATCGAGCCCGCGTCACACACAGCCAGAGCCTACTCCACACACCAGGGAAGCCAGGCTGCGCCACCATGGCTGGAAGTTTCACTTTCTATGACTTGGAGATCAAGCGCTGATAAGAGTGACTTCCGAAGAGAGAAACCAATTTGGTTTCCTTTCCTTTCATGTTCAAATTCTTTCTAACCTAATGTCAAACTTAAATTTCAGTCTTGAGTCTTCAGCTTTTAAGCTTGAGTCATCAGAGAGACAGGGGATGGTGGCCCGGTCCTCCCAGCCCCTGGGGTCTGCCTCAAGGCTGGAGCTTCACTGTCTTTTTGTCCGTGTGCCATCAGCAGAAGCGGTGTGACCCTCACTGTGTGAGGGACATCCTAGAGTTTATGATGCAAGTGCAAAGTTTCCAGGCTGTGGAGTTGTAAGCCCTAGGCTGGGCCAATCTACTTCTCAGCCTTCTTCTGCTGGAGGCTTCAAGGGCACCCAAGTGTTGGGTGATGCCACGACTCTCCTGTCCCACGTCGGTTCATTTCCATTGCTGTAATAACATATCTGAGATAACTTGTTTATGGAGAGGAAAGGGTAATTGGCTTCAGTTTGGGAGATTCTAGCTCATGATTACTATGCCCTGCTGCTTTGGGCCAATAGTGGGCAGAATCATGGTGGAAGAAAATGTCAGCGCCAAACTACTCACATGACCGTGGAGCAAAGAGAGGTAGAGGAGAGGCTGGAGTTCCACGATCCTCTTTGGAGACGGGTTCTCAATGGCATAAAGGCCCCTCCCCACTCCAACTAGGCTCTGGAAACCAAGACCAGGCCTTTAAATACACGGGTCTGTGGATGATACCCCAGATTCAATCTGCCACCATCTCTACAGCGGGAGCGTGGTAGACCCACCCTGCTTGAGAAGTTCAAGGGCTTTTGTCTCTGTATACTAATTCTCAGCCCAGCTCTCACTTGAATCAGCATCTGGCAGCCAGTTCCAGGTTAGAGGAAACCTGGCTGTGCTAGGTAGAACTAAGACCAGAAGGGACAGGACCAAGTCATAGATCTGGCTCTACTCTCTACAACCTGAAGAAAAGCAGTGGATGGGTCCCCAGGAGGATGGGGCTGTGTGTTCTAGGAAGTGTGTGTGATGAGGCAGGAGCAGGGACCTATAGGAAGGTGAGCAGAGTTTTCAGGATCAGATGAGGTGCTGAGCTGAATGGCAGCACCCCCCCCCCCGAACGCCAAGATCCTCTCTGCCCCAGTGATTTCCCGCCTAGACTCTCATCAAAGCTGGGATTGTGGTTTTTACTGACCCCTTTCCCTGCCCCCATCACCGCTCCATGACAGCAGAGCATTGTCCTAGCTATATCCCAGGACAGTGTGAGTCCAGGGTGAGCATGGGAAAGCGTCCAGCAGATGAAGAAATGAGTGACTGTATGCCTCCTCTTCATGTAGAGTCAGTGAGGCTTGAGGCCTCCTAGGCTGTGACCTTTAGGGTGCTTTTCTTAAAAACAAACAAACAAAACAACAACAACAACAAATGTGCTCTTAGGCAACAGATTGAAAGGAAAGGAAAAGTACATGTCTTTATCCACAGACTGCATGACCCAATGTAGGCAAAAATCCAGATTAGCACACAAAATAATCTAGCAGAGTTAGTAAACAAAAGCTGACCAGAACTTGCACACAACACTGAAGACAGGTTTTCACACTGAAACACGATGGTAAAACAGAAACATGAAAGTTTAAAACTCACCAGCAAAGGTCAGTAGAAGACAATATACTTTGCCATTGCATGGCATAGAGGGTAAGGAACCTATGACACTCTAGTATATATGTTCTAAGGTAAAAAGTGTGTAAATACCCTAGATTATCAGAACACACTATTGGGATCACACTGTAAAAGAAAAACAGAGACAACGCTAGTGAGTGGTGGGGAGGGGAGGGGAACTGTGTGTGACTGAAGTCGCAGTCAGATCAAGGCTGTTCCAACTATAAAGAAGGGAAGCTGCAAAGGAAATAGCTGCAGTAGATTTGCACAAGAAAGCAAGGGGGTGAATCCGGAGTATCATTTCAAAATAAATCATCAAAGCACAAAGACAGAAGGAGGGAAGGGGGAAGGAGAGAGTGAGAGATGAGAGAGAGAGAATAAAGTACATAGAAAACATCTAATAAAATTTCCACAATAAGCCCCTCTCCTATCTGAGATTAAAATTCAAGTCAAAAAACACAGACTAGGGTCCATAAAGATGACTCAGAAGACAAAGGCCCAACCTCATAAGTTTGGGGACAGAAGTTCTGGGCCTCTAGAATCCACTAGAAACCAGGTCTGTGATCCCAAGCCCACAAGAAACAGAGACAGGCGATCTCCAGGGAAGGGTAGCAGCTAGATTCATCTGAGTCAGTGTGCTCTGGGTTCAGCAAGAGACACAAACTCAGTAAGTCAACAAGGCTCAATAAGCCTTCAAGGGACTGGTCTTCAAGTAAAATGGAGAACGATAGACTTTGGGTCTCCACAGGCATATGCACCCACAAGTATGTGCGACTGTACACACATGTATTTACACACATGAACATGTACACATGCATGTGCTCCACACACATGTATGCATGCAAAAAAGAGCCATAGGTTATATTAAATGGATACTTTAAAAATATCCAACTATATACTCTTTAGAAGAAACTCATTCCCATGGACACAAAGCCAGAGGTCAGAAAAGATGCTCCTGAGGACAGGAGCCCAGGAGGCTGCCTGCACTCATGTGTCACAAAAGAGACTTCAGGTCCAAACTGTCACAAGAGACAAGTGGCTGCTGCTGCTCAAAATCCAGGAGGCATAAGAGATATTTACATAAGCATAAACTCATGGGGAACAAATAGGGCAAGACCCAGGGGAGAACAGCAGTGCCAGGCTAGTGGGAGCCTTCAGTACTCCGCACCCCATAACAAACAAAGCATGCGTGCCAAAAGTCAATACGGAAACAGCTGACTTAAAGAATATAGGAAGCCACATGGTCCAAGCAGGCACGCCAGAACATTCCACCCTCAGCAGCAGGGCACACTTTCCTCCAGAGCTTAAATGGACCGTGTCCCCTGGCAGACTCTGTGTCAGGAAAAGGAAGAAACTTAATAGCCTTTAAGGGACTGGTCTTCAAACATGTGCTTTGTGATACCGCTAAGGAAAAGGAACTAAAAAGCAGTGAGGGAAGGAAGATGGAAAACTTATACCTGTGGAAATTATACCATATACTCTTAAACCCGGAATTGGGGGGGGGGGTAAGCTAAAGGCATATTAGAAAAGAAAAGCCCAAGATAAAAGAAAAGGCAAACATAATCCATGAAAACTTGGGGTGCAGCAAAAGCAATTTTCCAAGGAGCTTGCAGCACTGACTGACTGTCTACAAAGGAAGAGCTCACATCAACTGCCCAACTCCAGCCACAGAAAAACCAGAAGGGAAAGAAAACAGCGGCCATAAACCACAGGAAGGAAACAACAAAGACTAGAGTGTCAGGAGCCATTCTGTTGAAGGAGCTCTCTTTAGGCAGGAGGCCCTCTAGGAGGGGAGCCGGTGTCGTTCAAGGTCTGTGCCATGATACACCCCGGAACTGCTTCCAGTCTCTGACACTCTGCATCTTTCTATGATCAGGTAGTGTGTGTTGTCACTTTCTGGATATTTACACACTCTGATTGAACCAACTTTCTATGGGATCTTATTGAAGATGTACTGGCGTTCAGATAAATTAATTCCTGATTATGGAATTCTTGATTTTATCCAAACAATTTTAAGAGTTGAATTGTTTTAGAACTTCTTAAACACCTTTGGAAAGTTTATGAGTTGTAAGAAATACCTTTGTGGATCTCCAGATGCCTCACTTGGAGATAGGCTTAAGGCAGATTTGTAGCCTCAGATAGCCTTCACTCAAGAATCCTGGGATACACCATAAATATAAGCAAGGTGGCTTAAACTTCCCATGAACCCAAATTATAATGGGACTACCAAGCAATGTACAAACCTTGATGTCATTGTATATAAACTGTCCTGTTGTGATTTCTTATACCTTGTCACCTTGTGGCATTATATACTGTCATTTCAAATTTGCTTTGTTTCTTGGAATGAAAGACAGATAAGATCATTGCCCCAAAGATAGCTGAAAATGTGTAGCCAGGTCAGACCAAATTGAAAAGACATAGAATCTTATAGCTTTTAGACCCTGTTAACCTTTAGGCCTTGTTGACCTTTGTCACTCTGAACTTACTACGAACTGACATAAGAAGTTTTAAAACATGTAACTGGTTATATATTAGAGTTCATCTGTTTTTGTGATTAAATGCCTTTTTGACTATGAGATAATTCCTTTCCGGGAGCTTTGTCTGAGAGGTATAAAGGCTATATAATAAATGGTGACAGAACACTCACACACATACACTATTGGCAGAAGACCGGTGGGGGAAGCCCATCCAATGAAAGCTGGCTTGAATTCACTTCATCCATGAGTTGTAAATATATATATATATACATATATATACACACATATATATGTGTGTGTGTGTTTACATGTAAATATGGATGTCTGTGTTTTGTTCATATGTTACATGAGTGTAGTTGTCTGTATGTATGGAAGGAGCTCCTTTTGTATTGTGCATTGAATGTGTGTATGAATATGGACAGGTCTATATGTCTGATTGTCCATGTGTACGCCTGGGCTGATGCAATGGAACCAAGAGCCTAAACTTGCTGCAGTTTCTGCAGAGGGGAAACTAGCTGAAATCAACATCATCATCATATGTAAGCTTGTGGGAATTCATTGAAGTTAAAGTTCTTAACTCCATCCACCTTTCCCCTTGAGCATGTGTGCATGAATGGTCTTTGCTTACTTTCTCCCCCGCCGACCCCCCCTCTTCCTTACCGATTTGCAAACAACTTAACAACATTCAGGATGTAGCTATCAGCCTAGGACAGGCAGGAAAGGGTTGACTTCAGCCTGTGGAGGCCTCCTTGCTGGCCTGCCCCTGAGCAGGAGCTAACCCCAGATCAAAGAGCCTCTTTTTACAACCACTTGCAGTTTGGGCTAAAAGTGGTTTTAAAGAATGAGTCCTGGGCTCCCTCCCCTATTTCTTTTTCTTTCAATCATCTTTCATGATCAGTTGCTGATGGGTTGCCTGAGCCATCAGCTCAGTGACCTAATAGATAAAGCAAATGGGGAACTCCGCATCCTGTCCCAGATCCTACCCTGGACCCTGGAACCTTGCCAAAGCAGAGAGAGACTTTGGCAGTCAGACCCAGAAGACTTTAACATTAGAGTAGGGTGAACAAAACAGCAGGTATAAAATAACAGTGAAAATTGTCATTTTTAAAAGGTAAAACTTGAAAATCCTCATTTGTCTAAATAGGAGAAAAATGAGAAAACACCCATGAAGTTAGGAATTAGTGACCCCAAAACCTCAGAGAGAGGGAGAGAAGTGACCCAGATAAATAAACTTGCAGGTTACAGAATACAAAAATTAGTTGCATTTTTAATGTACAAACAATGAACTATACCCACACACACCACATAAGAAAATATTCCATTTAGGACATAGTCAAATGCTAAAGCACTAATAAATTTACAACATGAAGGGAAAGCTACATTGGAAACTACAGAGCCATGGCAAACGCCCACACTCCTCAGTGTGGGTTACACAAAGAAGGCACTGATGAAATCCCAATGGAAGTTTTT
Organism: Pachyuromys duprasi; assembly: GCA_028658305.1. NCBI lineage: Eukaryota > Metazoa > Chordata > Mammalia > Rodentia > Muridae > Pachyuromys > Pachyuromys duprasi. Next base: position 71,650,777 of record CM053760.1, read on the forward strand.
ACTGAAATGAAAAGCAAAAAAATCTTAAAATTAACCACAAAGATCAAAAATAAGTAAAGTCATCTTGTGAAAGAAGAACTAAGCCAGAAGCTTCTTTTGATTTCTAAATATGCTGCAAAGCTCCAGCGCTAGGGCAGTATGGTGCTGCTGTTAGATAGGAAGGCAACTGCCACGGCGTGGTCAGAATAGACGAAACTCACATGGGTCCATACAGATGCAGCTGGCAGGAACAGCAAGCATGCACAACAAGCAAAGGACAGCCTCTTCTGCAGGTAGAGCCGGAAAACTGGACGGACGCCTTTGGAGAGTGAAGAAGACCCTCATCCTAGGATATTAAAGTCACCTGTTGGTAAAGCACTTGATGAAGCCGAGTATGATCCCTAGCAGCCACAGCATGATCATCTCCCTAGATGCCAAAAAAAGCATTTGACAAAATCCAACACCCATTCATGTTTAAAGTCTTGGAGAGATTAGAGATACAAGGCACATACCTAAACAGTAAAGGCAATATACAGCAAGCCTATAGCTAACATCAAACTCAATGGAGAGAAACTTAAATCAATCCCACTGAAATCAGGGACTAGGCAAGGCTGCCCATTGTTTCCATATCTCTTCAACATAGTACTTGAAGTACTAGCTAGAGCAATAAGACAACTAAAGGAGATCAAGGGGATACAAATTGGAAAGGAAGAAGTCAAAGTATCACTATTTGCCGACGATATGATAATATAC
>CM053760.1:71652008-71672200 GCA_028658305.1 Pachyuromys duprasi
TGGCACCTCTTGTTCATGATCATAACTGGATCACGAACAGGTCATATTCCTTTTGAACTTTCTTTCCTGTTTCTGTGCTCTATAATCTGTTCCATGCTTCATTCGCTCTCTAATATTTGGAGACATTTTTTTCTGCTTTCATCTTTTTCTGTGACTTTGGTGTTGGTTGACATTTTGACATCAAAGCCAACTTTATTCCAAGCCTGTTGAGCTGGTGTCTGCTTTGCATGCCCGAGTGAATTCTCACCAAATTAGTCACTCTAGGGTGTACACACACATGGCCAGCCATCTCCAGCACCCCAAAAACTTCATAGTGTACCTCTACATGCTATTTTAATGAGAGCAGAAATCTGTAACTACCTAGCTTCAAGGACAGTGGTATATTCAAATGTGTTATAGATTCAATTACATATCTCAAGACCGAAGCCACAGACGCAGTGACAGGAAAAACTGAGCATGTTGTTGTAATCCAAGGGGCATGGAAACCTGGCGTGGACCAGAACTGCAGGTTTGGTCTTTTGCACAGGGCACCACTGTCTCTGCTGCTGTTTAGGCGACTGCTGTGTTTCATGACCACATGAGGGAAGCTTTAAGTGGGGGAAAGCCTGACCATGCCTCACCGTTTTGGGTGATGATAGCCTCAGTTCGAATGCCTCAGAAGCAGAGCTGTGGTCAAAGTGAGCGAAGACTGGCATCTTTGCTCTCAATTGGGGTGTTTGGCAGATGGCACTGTTGGACCAGGTTTTATAGGGCCTGGGACACTCTGACTCTTTTATTTTCCTCTCTTAGTAGGGGAGTAATGTATCCAGGAGGACCGGAAGTTGGCCTCCACACATTTCAGTTACATTGCAGAGAATAAGAAATCACAGCTTCAGGGTCTACAGAGATGGAGTCACCAGTCAAGAGCTGCTAGAGTGTGAGGATTAGGGTTCAGATCCTTGCACCTACAAGAACACCAAGCAGGCATGGGTGACTGAAAGGCAACCGTGTCACCAAGATGCCCAACTCAGTGCCAGCGACGCTCGTGACGGCTGCATCTCTGGATTGTGATCAGCTGGATCTCTTCCTGAGTGTGTTTACTGCTTGTATAACCTGGGGCAGGGGTTTCTCCAGCCTTGTCAGTTTTAGCTCCCAGGACCTGTGAGATTTGTTTGCATCTGAAGCCTCATGAGTTCCTCACCTCTGCTCAGCTGGCAATGCTTTCACACAACTTACCCATAGTACACAACTTACCTGCTAGTATCTGCTGCTCACCCGGGTGTCACACGGTTTGTCTGGTAGAATGCAGGTGTAGTTGGGCACATCCTTGAAAGGTCTGGGGTCATGGCCCTGGGTGGTCAGCCAGAGATGGAGGGTCACAAGAACATCTTCCCTCAAGAGGGATAAGGCAGTTCTTTCAGGACCAGACTAACTTGCAAGTAGTTTTTATGGGAACGATCCTGGCCCCTCCCTAGTCTCTTGCTTCCTGTCGTTGTATGATTCCCCTACACGCACCAAGCCCTGCTCACATATGAGTGTGTACTGTCTGATGTCATATGCCCAGCCACCAAACAGCTAGATGACCCCACCAGATCCGAACAGCTCAGGGTCTCCATAACCCCGTTTTCCAGGCTCCAAAACTCTAAGCTAAATAAACCCACTTCCTTTTCGACATGTGCATCCTCATATGAGACCAATGCAATCTGAAGATTTAAAAAGGGATTGGACTGAGCTGCACATGCTTGCAACCCCTTGGCTACATCTCAGCATCTTTGTGTTGATCGAAGGGAGCCAGACAAAAACAAAACAAAATAAAAAAACATGAACCTTAAGCGTCATTTCTACAAACTTGGGGGAGAGAAGATAAGCAGATTATTTCCATTGTGTTGGCAGTGGAGACAGGCGAGCATTCAACTTAATATTTGCCATACACTTTCCTTTAAAGAGAACTGTGGGCAATGGTGACCCAGCTAATGGGACTTCAGTGAAGTGCGGGGGAAGACTGTGCCAATGTTCTTAACATTTGTCTGCACTGAGCAGTGCAGAAGGAGACAGGTAAATGGGTAGCATGACTGTAGTAAAGTATTTGGTCTTGGAGGCAGATAGATAGGCACTCAGTGAAACCCAACTTGTGTGTTTGAGTTTTTAAAGTAAAATATTGAGGTGGTCCGGCAAGATGGCTACCAAGCCTGCAGACCTGAGTTGGATCCCTGTGCACATGGTGGAGGGAGAGAACTGATTCTCCTAGGGTGTCCTCTGGTCTCCACACATGTACCATGGTACACACGCACCCCAAACATATACATACACAATAAATGAATAAACCATAGTCAGTGTTTGAATTGAGATATTAACAGAAGTCATATTGAGGCTTTGGCCTCCCACAGAATTCCTAGGTGTGACCAGAAGGGAACATGTGTCTAAAACAGCGTGCAGGCGGGCTCACCTGTGCAAGCTGGTGCATGCTGGGGCAAGAGGCTGCTTCCCTGGGCACTTCTCCTTAGTCTTGATACAGGGTCTCCCACTGAACCTGGGGCTTGTTTTGGTTGTGCTGGCAGGCCAGTGAACCCTGGATCCCCACCTGTCTCTCACTCCCCACTCCCTGTAGGTGCTGGGGTGTCCAGTTCCCGCTTTAATATGGACTCTGGGGATCGGAGCTCTGGTCTTCATGCTAAGACAGCAGGCGCTTTGCTTCCTGGCCCATCTCCCGGTCCACGGAGATACACTGTGCCTGTGTGTTTTCCCGAGCCTTACAGCTTTTGTTCCAGCACAGTCCTTGTCGGTAGAGCTGGGGCCTGCTTCTACTGTGCTGGGGGCTTCTTTCCTGCATCACAGTTTGTAATTGGCTATAGCTATGTGGAGAGAAGGTTGCTTTTGTTTGCAGATCATTCATTTGGTAAACAGAGTGAATTGATGGGTACAGTGATTGATAAGGAATTATCTCGGGTTTTCTGGGTGTAAAATTCTGTCCCTAGATGATGAGAATATTTTCCTATTTTCTTTCAACATTTAATTTCTTATGATCTGTTTCTTATGTAATTGATACCAAGTACAAATCCTGGTTGCCAATTCAGGCTCTGAATGGTGATGGTCTTTGTACAAAACTTAAACTATTTTAAACCACTTGTGTAAGTTTAGGCATCTTATTTAAGGTCTGAGTATGTCATTTTCCCTGTCTATGAAAAGGGGATACAAGCAGTATTTACAGGATGCTGTGACATTTAAATGGATGGTGTGTGTAACACTTCCGCCAAGGAGGAAATCCAGTCTATAAAAAACAACACATTCAGCATTCCTCTGAAAGAATGAAAGAATCTATAGCCAAAAAGGTGTGTGTGTGTCCTTGGGTACCACCAGTGGTTTTTATTTTGTTTTTTGTTTTTGTTTTTGTTTGTTTGTTTTTTGGTGTAAATGTGTGTGTGTGCATGAGACAAGTCTTTCACTGACCTGGGCTCATCAAGTAAGCAAGCTGGATAGTCAGTGACCTCAGGCTTCCACTCACCCATCTTTACCTGCACAATACCAGGATGGAGAGCACTTTACTGAGCTTCCTCCCCAGGCCAAAAGGACTTTGGTGGTGACAGTTTTAGGGCAAAATAAACTTAGCAGGACAAAAAGTATGACAAAACTATGTCTTGTTCCTAAGGTCCTTCCCCTCACAGGTGTGAGGATGAGGGGCAAGATGAAGACAAGAAACTAAGAGCTTCTCTGCATGATGCGGACATGATGCTTCAGCTGCACTTCTAATGTCCAGTATCCCCCAGATATTAGTAAAAAAAACATCTTTAAAGTATCAGTCACGAGAACTAAAATAAAGAACTGCTTTATGTTTTTTTTTTTTTAAGTCAGCCTGTGGGTCTCCCTGGAGAGGAACCAGGGAACTCAGATCTGAAGTAGGAGATGAATCCCAAAGAGGAAGGTGGGCCATAGCATCCAGGTGTTGGAGAAGGCTCGTTGGGCTGTAGGGAAGTCGGAGTTTCGGTCTTGTGGCTGCGGAGAGGCTGGTGGCCAAGGGTATCAGTTAGTCCCTGTACAGACCCGGGTGTATCACACCTCCAGCCGGACACACATGGATGTGGCCACCTATAATTAGGAGGAGCAGATGCTGTGGTCCGGGTCTGCCCGCCGCAGGAGTGCTGGTCCTCTGAGGATATTTTAGGCTGGGGGGTTTTGATTTTATTTCTGTCTGAGATTCACCTTGGATGGAAACCCCAGAGCTGATTGATGGCCTTGGCCAGGCTGCCGTTTTTATCCTCTGCCTAAATGCAGGCCAAGCCTGTGGCTTCAATCAACAGCAACAGCTCGCCAGCTGAGATGGCTGCGGATCCCACAGACAGGCCTGATTTCCGGCAGATGTCCCAGATACCAGGCAGGAGAGCCACCACAGAAATGGTTGCGTAAAAGAAGGTCTGCTCAGTGTGACCTGCCAGCCACAGGCCCGGCTTTGGCCTGCTCTTTCCCAGTTGGAAACTTCAAGCATAGCTGAGGTCCCTCCTTTCCCAGAGCATCCTTTTGTCCCAGATGCAGGCTCTGGCCTGTCCAATGAGGCTTCTCCTCTGAATGAGACCTGTCACTTGGGGCCTCTGCAGGGTCTGTCCTCTGACATGAAGGGCCCTTCCTGCCTCTGTGCCAAGTTCAGTTTGAAGGGCAGGAATGGATGCCTGACATCAGAATCTTTAACATCACCAACTAGCCCATCATGCATCCCACACTCTATAGGTCCCCAACATACGTCACGGAGCAGGGATGAGGGTCACATAGGTCCAGGCAGCTTATACCTAGTGAAAGACATGACAGGGATCAAAATCAGAGATCTCAGCTCTCAGGAGCTCAGCTTGAGGTCCAGGCCAGACACCTGCTTTCTGAAAAGAGAAACAGAGGGTGTCCTGTGCTTCAGAGGAAAAACCAGAAGAAAAAGGAGAATATGCCTGGAAGGGTAGGGGTGTGTCTCCGTCTGTGTGCATGCACACACACACACACACTTGTGTCTGTACATGTGAGTATTGTAGACCTGTAGAGGTCAGAAAGCAACCTTGAGGTCAATCTTCTTCACCTTCTACCTTGCTCAAGGCAGAGTCTCTTGTTTTCCCTTGCGGGCTCCAGGTTAATTGCTCTACGTGCCTGTGAGGATTCTCCTGCCTCTACTGCCCAGGTCACAGTATGGACAAGTGGAACTCAGATGCACCCTGCTGTGCCTGGTTTTCGTGGGCCCTCACATTTGCATGGCAAGGGTTTTATGGACTGAGCCACCTGCCTGGTTCTCCCATTGATACTTCATGTCTGGAGCCAGGGGAAATGGGATGTTCAAAGCTTACCGAGTTCTCAGGAAGGCGTCCTGGTTGTCTGTGAAATCCACAGGCTGTGGATGGAACCCAGCACACATAGGTCCCTCTGCAGCAGCCACAGTGTGAGGCAGGAGTCCCTGTGCTGACAGCATTGAGGGGCCCAGTCCTGCCGTGGGCTGTTGGCTGCATCCGCAGGAGATCAGGAGCAAGCTACAGCATGAGGCAAATTAAAGCAAAGACCTGCCCTCTCCAGTTCTGTCCACGGATACCTCCTGCCTCATTTCTTAGCCACTGATTCTCAGGGAACCCTCAGACTCTGGGTGAGGAATGTCAGCTCTCATTGATGACCTCCTAGATCAATGCACTTCAACACCAGTGACAAAATGATTACAAAATCCTGCTTTGTTTTGTTTTGTTTTACATGTAAACACTATCTGAAGAAAACCTTCTAGCTAAAAACAAAAACAAACCAAAACCCCACAAAATGATGTGCTGTCTCTATTCAACCCCAAAATGAGAACGTGCCCTGTAGCTTTCTTTCCTGTTATGACTGACTTTCCAGTATTCTTTCCTATGTCCATCTGAAGATGTGCAACCCTCCCTCCTAAGGGTAGAATGGGGTAGAAGTGGGATTTGCTTCCTAATGGCCTCTGGGGTCCACAAAGTGCCCATAGTTCAGAACTTGGAAAAGTATAGTAGGTAGAGCATGAGGCTGTCTGTCCATGTGCCCACAAATCACTGGGAAACCGAACCCCAGGACAGCAGCATTGGGAAGGGGACTGATCGAGTGGTGAGGGCCTGGTGGGAGCAGGCTGCTGGGCAAAGGCCTTCCTGCTGCTGGATGACCTGGAGAGGAGGAGAAGCTGCCTGAGCACAGACCTGACCCTGGTCCACAGTGGTTCACTCACCTGTTGTGGTTTGCCTATCAGTGTTCTATGCGATAGGTTTATTACTGTGTGGTGGTATGTGTGCACGTATGTAAGTGAGCAGACATGTGTGTTTGGTGGGAGGGGCTCTGAGATCTCCAGTCCGGCTGTCTGGAGCGCTCCATGGGCTTAGGGATATGCCTTCAAGCATATGGGTGCAAGCCCAGTTCCCACAAAGGAATCTTCAAGATTCTAGAAAATAGGAGAAACTGTTCTTGACCCCCACACTGGCTTGGTCACTTGTCAGCTTCATCCTTGGGTGTCTTTCTCTTTTGTCAGTGCCCATGTGCATGTGAGTGCACACTTCATACCTGTGCGTTCCTGTACTCTTACACGCCTGTCCAGTGTCATGCCGTAAGAAGAGTCACGCGGTGGCCTCTTGTCATGCGCAGAGCCAGCACCTCTGCTGAAGGGGATGTCAGGGAGCCCACCTCTCTCTGCACTTAAAAAAACAAAACTAAAACAATTACAACAACAGCACAACCCTTTATTTTTTGTTCAAAAAAGAAAGTAAAACCCTTTTCCTTTTCCAAGACAACATCTTAGAAAGATAGGCAAAAGTATTTTCCTTTAGCAGGAAACTTGGTTTAAACATTAGAGTTTAAACGTTAAAGGTGAAAACAAGGCAAGCAAGCAAACAACAAGATGTGCGGTTCCTTGCCATTGGGACACAAAACAGAGAGGAGCACAAGTCAAGGGAATGCAGTCAGACCTCAGGCCCTTCCCCGTCAGCATCTGCATATTTTTCTGTTCAGTAAAATTCCCATCCCGTTTAGTATGGGAATTTTGCTGGGTGTAATTTGTTTTTGAATTATGACACCTCCTATTTCTATATTGACAATCATCAAATCCTGGAAGTGTACCAGCAATTTCTTTATCATTCTTCATCACAATTCACAATATGAATGCTTTAGTTCTTCCTTCCTTCCTTCCTTTTTCTTTCTTTCTGTCTGTCTGTCTTTTTGAGGGGGCAGGGTGGGAGAAGATGGCCTCTTGCGCAGACCAGGCTGGCTTCTAATTCACAGAGCTCCATGGGCCTCTGCCTCCTCCTGCCAGGATTAAAGCATGTCCCACCATGCCTAGCCAGATGTGAATTCTTAGTCCTATTCCTTTGTTCACAGTGGCCATGCTGGAAACCTCTCACTGTATTTTTGAGCAAAGAGCATTTCCTAGTTCGGAGTACTTCTTGAGCATGCCTATCAGCATGTCCTGCACAGTGCTGGGTGCTATATAGGCCTCGTGGAGTTTAACTCCTAGTTGGCTGCACTCTCCTGGTTAGGACGAGTTCCCCACCTTGTCCTGGTCTGAGGGCTTTACCCCTGATGCTCAGCAAGGGCTCCCAGCATCAGCTCTAACACACTCCATTCAGCTGGTGGTTAGCCTTGCACACACCCACAGTCACAACCCATCTGCCTCCCACAGCAGGCTGTGAACAGTGAAGGGGAGTGGGCAGGTGGAAATGCTCAAAGCAGAGGTGCTGTGCATCTTCTTTGCTTCAAGAAGAGAAAATGTTTGCCCCTTCAGAGCTCTGCAAAGCCCTGTAAGGACTTTGGGATGATGTGGACTTGAGAAAGGGTCGCTAGTGTCAAGTGACGCCTGTCCACTGTGAAGAGCCAGCACATGGCTGTACCTCCTGGGGCCCTCTAGATGGTCATGTCCCCGGGTTTCATTTTGGCCCAGAAATACTTCCTTCCACTCCACACAGGCCGGGCGCCTCTTCCTTCTCTTTGTTTGCTCCAGGGAGAGAAAAAAGATCCAGATCACTACTAGTCACGACGGCCCATGTGCTTTTCTTCCTGGTCCTCACTTCTATAAGCCCCAGTGCTTATGGGACATCTTGACTCCTCCTCAGCCCGATCCTCTGCCACCCCTCCTGCTGTGCTCAGGCTAGTGGCAGTGGCAAGGGAAGACCCTGGGTGGCCCAGAGAAGAGGCTTGCCTTAGGACACAGCAGTTCCCACGTGGCCAAGACTTTCCTGGTCCCAGTGCTGGAACTGGCTGGTCCTTTGGTTCTGTGGGTCCCAAGCTTCTACCAGCCAGGGAAACAATGATGGCAAAAGTTCTCTGGGAGCTGTGTCATCTCTTTTTCTGGTGAGGCTGTTCTGGAGGCAACATGAGCATCCTGCACCTTAGATACTGCCCTGTTGCACATGCATGTGTGTGTGTGTGTGTGTATGTGTGTGTATGTGTGTGTGTATGTGTGTGTATGTGTGTGTGTGTATGTGTGTGTATGTGTGTGTATGTGTGTGTGTATGCATGTGTGTGTGTGTGTGTGATACAGATCAATCCCAGACGTTGTTCCTCAGGTTCTGTCCACAGTTCTTTTTGATAAAGGATCTCTCATTGACCCAAAATTCACCAATGAGGCTAAACTGGCCAGAGACCTTCCTGTTTCTGCCTCCGTGCTGGGATTATAAGCACATATCACCATGTCCATTTTTTTTTTTAATGTGGGTTCTGGGAATTGAATAAGGTCCCAACTCCTCTTTTTTTTTTTAATTTCCTTTTAAAAAGAAAAGCTACAAAAGAACAGTTTTCCCTTTACCCAATGACAGGGTTGGAAGGCCCTTCTTTTCCTTACTGCTATGGTCCTATCCTTGCTGTTCCCATTTCCTGGAAGATTAAGATCACCAATGTTGGGTAACAATACTCCCTCAACTCTGCTGGGTCTATATGAGGGAAGACCCACAGATCCTCAGGGCCCTCCAGGACCTCTTTCAGCTCCATTGTGGAATGTATAATGCCTTGAAAATGAGGAAGGAAGCACAGTCTCATTTTGTCCCCTCCTCTGTCGCCTCATCTTTTCCAGGTGCTTCAGGTCCAGGGCCCATCTCACAACTCTGTCAATGAAACAAACCCACAGTCTGATAAAAAGCATATGTTAAGTCCTCAGTTGGCTAAGTCACCACTTCCAAGACCATCGCTGTGTTTTCAAGATGGGTTTAATAGGCTTAACTGACAACGTGTTTGTGCCTGCCTGAACTATGGTGAAGTCACAGGGCAATGGCATTGTTTTGGCTCATCTTCTCGGCCACCTGTTCCCTTTCCAGATGAGGAAAAACTGATAGGAGCCAGCTGCCACACTGGCCATGCTCCCTTGGGCTTTTGAGATGGTCACATTTTAAGCAGGCCTACAACAACTTCCACCTCCTCCAGTCTGACTGCTCAAGAGGAAGAATCCTAATGCCACCTGCTGCTTCCTCACTCAAAAATCACAGCAGCGCTTAGGTGGGAGACTGCTGGCCTTGGTGCAGGAAGTTCAGAGCCACATGCACAGCTGTGGCGGGACACCCTCACATTCATCCTCAGCTATGAAAAGCAAGTTCCTGGTCAGCTGGGATACATGTTTCCAAATAATCACAACTGAGTGTCAGTGCCTCAATATGTGTGAAGGATTTAAAGATGGTTAAATGAACTGACATCTCTAAGTCCCGTGCTCTAGTGATTCACTCATCACCTTTATCAACATTTAATTTCTTTTTGAAACAATGTCTCTCTGTGTTAGCGGTTCTCCACCTTTCTAATGCTGTAACTCTTTAACACAGTTCCTTGTGCTGTGGTGACTCCCCAACCATAAAATTGCTTTTGTTACCACTTCATAACTGTAGTTCTGCTACTGTTATGAATTGTAATGTGAATAGCTGTGTTTTCTGGTGGTTTTAGGCGTCCCCTGTAAAAGGGTCATTCAACCCTGGGATTGTGACCCACAGGTTGAGAACCACTGCTCTATGTGGCCCTGGCTGCCCTGGAGTTCCCTATGTAAATCAGGCTGGCCTTGAACTCACAGGAATCCACCTGCCTCTGCCTTCTAAGTGCTGGATTAAAGGCACGCACCACCTTGCCAGCTTGATTATGCCAGTTTTGATTATTGTATGTTTCTTATGAGTATAGTACATCTGTTGTGTTGATTTAAAAAACCTTCTGTGTATTGTGTGCATGTGTCTGTGTATTCACATGTGTATGCATGTGGAAACCAGCATTGATGTAGGGTGTCCTTCGCCTATTGCTCTCCATGCTATTTTTTTTTTTGAGTCAAGGTGTCTTACTTAGCTTGGAGCTTATGAATTTGGCTAGACTGCTGGGTTAGCAAGCCCCAGGTTGTCCTGTTTCCACTTGAGATTTCAGCTGTCCACCTTACATCCATCCTTTTATGTGGCTAGTGCAGGTCAAATCAGGTCTCCATCCGTGCTCATACAAGCACTTTGTTAACAAAGCTGTCCCCCTAGCCTGTTCTTGAGCCAGCGCCTCATTCTGGAATTCAGGCTGTCCTTCATGCACAGCAACCCTGTTGCCTTGTCCCCTAAGTGATGGGTTTGAGAGCATGAGCCACAGGGCCCAATTTAGGAACAGGATGTTTTGAGTCATGATAAAGTCAGCTTATTCTATGGCTGTGTTTGTGAGGCTCCCAAGTCAGAGGAAAGCAAGTGAGACGTGGGCAGCTATGGGAAGAACGGAGAATGGAGTCCCTTGTGATTTTGCTGGTTTGTTCAGGCAACTGAGGTCAGAAAGCTGGTGGTCCTCCATGCTACCTCACAGTGTAGAGAGTTGCAGATGAGAGATGAGACTCTTCTGAATATCCCAGTGGTGACAGAGGGCACAGGTAGCCCCTTACTCCTCATTTCTGCAGATTTGGACTGTGGGGTCCTTTAAACCCCACACTGTCTGTTCTGCAGCTGACTTGGCACTCTGTAGTGCCTATTATGATCCTAAGTTTGCTTACTGGCCGGGCTGGGAAACTGAAGGGTACCCACAGCATCTCTGATCTCCATCACTCCTTCAGAATGATGGTACGGGCTTCTAAAAGTCTTTGGGCCTTGATTGCTCTGGGGTCTGTCTTTCCTTTTTTTGCGGGATCCCCAGGAACTCACAGAGGTCCTGGATGTGGGGAGACTGTTGTCCTTGTATTTTGTGGAGATGTGTGTCCACCTAGGAGACCCTGGGGCTGATGTGAATCAAGGTTTGCTGATGTGAAGTGTATGCACAGGCAGTAAGACTGTGCAATATGACAAGCCAACAAGAGGAAGCCGCAGGAAGGGAGGGTCTCATTCCAGGTAACTCCCCAGATGGGGAGGCTCCATTGACAGTGATCATGGCATGCAGCATGGAAGTCTGAGTTTGGCTCTCTAGCACACATGTAAAAAGCCCCTGCTTCAAAAAATGTGGTGGACTTTGAGGAAGACATCCATTGTCCTCCTCTACCCTACACACAGACACACACACAGAGTTTATAGCAATAATTCTACTCATTCATATCAATCTTATGAACTATTCATTTCAGCAGTATGTACTTTAAAAAAAAGGACGTGATTACTTCTGCAAAGACTGCTTGAAGTGTTTTTCTTCTGCACCGATAGAGGACCACACTGTTGTAGACAGTTCTCCTAGTTTTGCTTGACATTTTGGTGAGGTTGATGATGGCGACATTTTTGAGGTATGTTATGGTCCAGAACAGCCTGGAACTCACCATTCTCCTGCCTCAAGCCCCTGAGTGCTGAGATTATAGCTGTGTACTTGTATAGAACTAGCCTTGGTTTTGCTCATGCTTCGATCACACCAGGAAAACCCTCTCCTTTGAGGAGGGTAGCACCCAGCAACAGCCATCTGGCCGAGAGGTGTTGTGAGCATGACAGGCAGCAGCTGGCTCATGTGCCAGGGAGTCTTCTGCCTATGTCAGAGAGGAGAGAGCTGTTTTGCCCTCATTCATTTAGCTCCGCCATTCTGTGATCATCTGTACTGGGCTTCAATGTGTCAAATAAAGTCAGGACCTCTGCCCTTCGGTCTGACGGATTAAAACCATCCCAGGGGCCAGAAGGGGGTTCAGAGGGTCAGGATACTTGCCAGGGAGATCTTATGATCTCAGTGCAATCCCTGAACCCCACAGTGGAAAGAGAGAACTGACACCAGAAAGTTATCTTCTTACGTCTACACGTATGCCATGGCACGTGTGCTTCTGCACACACCTACCCACCCCCACCCCTAACATAGAAAAGTCATGATAGTAGTAACACATTTAAAACAGATCAGAGGACTGAGTAAGAAATGCAGATGACCCACTTTCCCAAAGGCCTCCCATGGATGGTAGCCATGGTAGCTATTGTTACCTGTTCATATCTTAGTGACCACAGAACTACATCTCCGAACACAGGGAGGAGCAATGCAAGGACGCCCAGAATCCCCAAACAAGAACACGGCCAGTGGTGGACACTTCCTGTCACTCAGGAAGCTAGGTCTCCTCAGCCAGAAGCAGAAAGGATGCCTGCATTTGTAGAATAAGGGATGCCTCTTTAAACTCAGTTGAGACTTGTCAGGCCTTTTATGTTCAGAGAACAAAAGGCTGAAGGAAGAGGAGGGAGGAGGGAGAGATGGGCAGGCTGTAGCAGGCCAGCGCTCAGCTTGCAGGCCTTTCTCTGCCTGCGCTGGGCAGGGCCAGAGGCTTTTGCTGCTATGTGCATACCACCAGGCCCTGAGGCAAATGAGGCTTTGATGGACTTGTGTGTCAGGCCTGGAGAAGAGGGCAGTGACACACCCCATGCTCTCCCTCAGGTCCCCTTAGGTGACCCTCTCTCCATAGATTTCTCCAGGTGTTCTAGCCATGTGCGGCTGAGCTCGTGAAATGGCATCCCCTCCCCCACCGTCGTTCCGAATCCCGTCACCTGGGCTCATTCCAGAGGCAACGACACACGCGCTTCTGGTTTCTTTGCTTCACTCTCACGCCATTTGTTTTCTAGCTTTAGAGTGAGTCAAGCAAAAATCCTTCCTTTCCTCTCAGGTCCAGTTCTTCCCTCTAACATAAGAACCATCACATGTTACTCTTTTCTGAACCATGCACAAGCCTAGCTTCCCTAACCCCGAAATCAGAAAGCCAGATTTAAGAGCTTTTGAGCATGACATGCAAGGTTTCTGACGTCAGAGTGTTTGGGGTTTGGAATTTTCAGATTAGGGACACTACCTGGTGGATTCTGTGAGGTCGGCGACATGGACAGCACTCTCCAATCTGAAAATCACTGGTTTCTGAGAAGAGGGTTTGGTTTGCTGAGCTTTGGGCCTCATTGGATAGATCTTCGGGCAGACTGTGGCTTGGCAGGAGGGGACTCTGGAGCAGGTGTCTGAGAAACTGCTGTGGCCTGGCCCTTTGCTTCCTACACACAGAACATGCCAAGGGGGTTACCCCTCTAACTGAAAATGGGGGAACTTAGGGCCTGGGGGATGGCAGAGAAAGCTGCTCACTGTCTTTCAGGACTCGTGTGTGTGTGTATGTGTGTGTGTGTGTGTGTGTGTGTGTGTGTGTGTGTGTGCGTGTGCGTGTGCGTGTGTGTGTGTGTGTGTATCTGCTAAACTAAGTGAGATTCAGTTAAACTAAGTGGCCAATGAGATCAATGATCCTGTCTGCCCTCTAGTTCCAGGGCTACAGGCGCAGGCCACAACCCTGCAGATTTTTACATGATTTTGGGCATTGAACACAGGGCCTCAAGCTTGCAAGGCTAGCGGCTCACTGAATGAGCCGTCTCCCAGATCCACTTCATTGCTTTTTTTGCTGCTCTGGGAAAACACATCCTTGGGGCTGTGGAGATGGCTCCGTTGGTAAAGTGCTTCCTGTATAAACATGACAAACTGAATTTGGATTCCTAGAGCATGTACAAATAGGTGAGTGTGGTTGGTGTGCCTGTGATCCCAAAACTAGGGAGGTAGAGACAGGAGGATCATGGGAACTTCCTGGCCAGTTATGCTAGCTGAAATGGTGAGTTCCAGATAAATGAGAGAGCTTGTCTCAAAAATTAAGGCAGACCCAGCACTCAGAAGGCAGAGACAGACAAACCTTTCTGTGAGTTCAAAACCAGCCTGTTCTGTATACCAGGTTCCAGGCCTACATAGTAAGACCCTGTATGAAAAGTAGAATAAAGCTAAAAATCAAGATGGAGATTACGGGGGGGGGGCTGGGGGAGGGAAAGACACGGGGCAGTGGTCTCTGGCTTCCACATATGCACAGCTGGGTCTGCACAGACACACAATTGACCTTTAAAGAGAATATACATCCTTGTTTCTGGTTCTGCATGTGTGTGGAGGGATGGGAGATTTTACAGTCCATGCATTTAACATCTGTGTATCAAACACACATGATGGCTTCATGTGTCCATGCTCGCCACGCAATCAGTCTTGTCCTGTCCTCTCTTTTTTTCTGTTCTTCTTTCTGCCCTCCACAGTTAAACACAATGTCACAAAACTAAGCATCCCTTTCAGCTTAAATAACCCAAGAAAATAAGGACTTTTGAGTTCTTATTCGGTTCAGTCTCTTACATATTCACAAAAATAGAACTGCAAGGCTTAGTGTTGTTATGGGCATCAGACAGGCATCCTTCTAAGCAGGATCCCTGCTGGGCTCAGGAATGAAAATGCTTGTGCCTACTTAAAAAGCTGGCGTGAGTCATGTCTGCTGAGTTCACCCTTTGATTTAGGTGCCAGGAATGATCAGCCCTTTCAGATACATTATCCAATTAGTGGGATGGGCCTGCCTACTGGCAAGGCCTGTTAGCTGCTCATGCCAGCCCTTCCTGGGTTGTCATGGAGACCATCAGAGCAGATTCCTTCAACTGGGGACGGTGTCCCTTAGAGACGGAAAACCAAGTACAGGACGTTTGATTCTAAGTCGGGGCCACATGTAGCTGGAGAGTGGGCTGGGCAGAGCAGATTCCTAGGAAGAAGAAACTCCTGAACTATCATGGCTGAGTGAGCCTCTGCGAACCACAAGGAGAGGGTCATTCCAAGCTTTCCTGTAATTCCCCTGAGTCATTTGACTGCTGGCTGCCAGGTTTAATCTCAAGATATTCAGCCCACACCAAGAAAGCTTTATTCGAGTGCTCAGGGGTTGGTGGGTGGTGTCCATCGGAGGTACTGGCCAGTGTTCCTCTGTGACAAACACTTAAGATGATCAAAGGACTATTTAGGATCAAGGCTTTAGGAGTTTGGTTCAGAGTTTCCTGGATCCATGGCTTTTGAGCCTGTAGCAGAGCAGCACATTGTAATGGAAACAGCATCGCAAGGTGAAGCCATTCACTTCCTGGCAGGGATGCTAAGGCGAGCCAGGAAGATGCTAAGGGATCCTGTGAAGCTGTGTTCCCAGTAGCCTGGAACTTGCCACTGGGCCCCATCTGCTAAAGGTCTCACCACCTCTCATGGGACCAGAGATGCATCACAAAACTCTTAGGGTCTGAATCATGCAGGGATCTGCGGAGAACACCTCTGTTAGAAGGAATTTAGGAATAAAGATATATATATATATATATCACAAAGGTACTTGTAATACCTTGGTTTACATGGCAGGGTACAACAAGAACCACGTAGCTTCACCGTGCATGAAGTCGGGTGCCTCAATAGTCCTAATATGATAGCAAAATCCTTGAAGATCCTTGCAGGACCACTGTCTTAAGTCCCCATTAGAAGGTGGATGAGGCTGGGGCCTAGTGACAGAAGGTGACATCCTCTTTTGGCTCCTGTAGACACCACACTCATGAGCACACACCCCTCCCCACCTCCAGACACATAAATAAAAACATGAGAAATCTCTAAAGAGGTTATTTATGGAAAGAGTGGAAAAGGTAAAAGAGCTCTGTGGGCCTCGCCTGCCAGTGCTGTGGCCACCATGAGAATGCGTGCCTTTACCACGCCAGTAACGAGTGCTTCCTGACGCCAGCGGCCCAGCAACCCCATGAGCTCTCTCAGGAGATGCAGAAAGAGTATACGAGGGCTAGGCAGGTAGCCACGGCAGTTGTCATCCATATCAGTCCATTCTTTCTTCTTGTGTGAGTGGAAGCTTGGTGAGTACACTGATCCTCATCCTTCTTGTGTGAGTGGAAGCTTGGTGAGTACACTGATCCTCATCTAACGGCCAAATTACTCAGTCTCTTCTGAGACTTGTCAGTTCCATGTGACCAAGTTAAAAGCTGATGAGATGGGGAATGAAGATGGTTCAGAGGGTTTGTTTGTTGTTGTTGTTTGTCTTTGAGACAGGGTTTCGCTGTGTAGCCTCGGCTGTTCTGGACTCGCTTTGTAGACCACACTGGCCTAGAACTCACAGTGATCTGCCGGCCTCTGCCTCCCCGAGGGCCAGGATTACAAGTGTGTGCCACCGTGACCTGCTTGGCTCAGATTTAAGAGAAGATACTGCCTTTGCAGAGGACCTGAGTTCAGTTCCCAACACCCATGTCTGGAGTCTTGGAACAGCCTGTAAACTTCAGCTTTGGGAGATCTAGTGCCCTCTGTTGGCCTTTACAGGCAACTGCACACTTGTGCACACTCCCCTCACATACACATTCATGTGCATAATTAAAAATAAAACAAATTGGGGGCTGGAGAAATGGCTCAGAGGTTAAGAGCACTGGCTGCTCTTCCAGATTCCAGAGGTCCTGAGTTCAATTCCCAGCAACCACATGGCAGCTCACAACCATCTATAATGAGATCTAGTGCCCTCTGCTGGTGCACAGGTGTATATGCAGGCAAAACGTTGTATACATAATAAATAAATAAAACTTAAAAAAAATAAAACAAATCTTTAGGAACGATTATAAGGTGCTCCTTTTGTTTACTTAAATATAGCAAGATGAAAGAAGAAATGATGACGCCTTAGAAAAGAAGGCTTGGCCCCACTGTCTGACCTAGGAACCATAATGGCCGTGAGAACCTAAAGCTAGAAAGCTAGAAAGCCGGTGTTGAAAGCAGCGAGGGTTGCTCCTGCCCAGGCCACATTTTCCTGGTTTAGAGAGAAGTAAACGTATTTCAGCTACTGCATCTAGGGGTTTTATCAGAGCCTTCAAGTGTGTTCATAACTCGTGTGTGTTCCAGAGGTGAAAGTCAACTTAAAATGGACCATAAATATAAGAAATTACCCCAGGCCTCTGCAGAGGGAAAATGCCCACTGGCTGTGTGCACGAGGCCTCCCTGCCTTCCCTTGGATAGTCAGGACCACATGGAGTGAGGAAGTGCAGCCTGGGAGGCAGAGTTTACGGGCTGCAGGAGAAGTGGGGCTCAGCCCTGACCACTGTGTTGCTCCACTCTGGGTCAGGAGAGAGCCCCACTCCCCTTTTACTTTGATTTTAATAGTCACTGGGTGGGAGCCTGGGCACACATTCAATAAGTAATAGAGGAGAATTCTGTATCTGACGGAGAGGACTCTGGAGGCAGGATAGAAGCGTGCAAAGAGAAAACGACTCATCTCTTTTTGAAGTGTAGGTTGTGTGTGTGTGTGTGTGTCAGAGAGAGAGAGAGAGAGATTGAGAGAGAGAGAGAGAGAGAGATGCTGGCTGGAGACTCAAAGCTCAGACTCTGGCCCCAACTTAGGCTGTCAGCACATGCAGATGGATGGCAGGATGTTTGCTTCAGGGTTGGCCAGCTCCATGGCTTTTGAGCCTGTGACAAAATCTCCTCCTTGAACCACTGTTTTGCTCAGGGGAAGCTGGACACCATGACAACAGAAAATTGGCTCAGCTCTGTGGGGATTCGCTCTGGGAACATAGCTGAATCCTCAACCAACCATCAGCCCCACTATGTCTACCATCTGGAAATAAGGTTCCCAACCCAAGATGAATCCACAGGTAAGCCACTCTCCAATCCAACATCAAACCCAGGATGATGCAGCCAAGCCATTCCCAAATTCCCAGCCTTCAGAAACTGTATGGGAAAGGATTTCTGCACAATAGTTTGTTAAGATACATGTAGGAGCCGAACATAGCTTAGTGGTAGAGCACTTGTCTAACAGGTGCCAGATATGGGGTTCAACCCAAGCACCCCCCTACATAATGTCTCTATGTTGTGATTTCATGGTGATAACATTGTTTGACAAAATAAGCTTGAGGGAGGAAGGTTTTATTTTCGCTCACAGTTCAAGGCAGAGTCTGCCACGGTGGGAATGTCAAGACAGCAGGAACTTGGAGCAGCTAGTTCATTATTTCTGCCGTCAAGAAGAGGACAGCGAATGCACGATCTGTTTGGGTCACTCTCTGCATTTGCACAGACCAGGACCCCTACCCAGAGAATGGTGCCACCATGGTGGGCAGGTCTTCCTACCTCAATCAATACAATCAAGATAAGTTCCCACAGACACACTTAGAGGCTCATCTTCCAGGTGATTCTAGATTCTGTCATGCTGACAATTGTAACCATTACAGGACCATCAAGAGGAAGAGCCCAGGAGGTGCTTTTCTGCAGTGGAGTTTTCTCCTAATGTACCCATCAGGTTGGATATAGCCACACTCTGTATCTGGTGCTGACTTTGTTGAATAAGAAAAGATATCTAACCAACATCTTAGGTCAGACTTTTTATTATACAGAGCACTCTGCCTCCTGCCTCATGGGTGGTATGAGATTTGGGTTTGATGGTTGCAGAGACTGCTGCCCCATACCTGTCCTCATTCCCTTAGCTGCGTGCACCCAGCACAATTCTTTACAATGTGCACTTCAGTCACATGACATATTCATAACTTTTGCATTTTGTTCATGTGTGGATGGAGCTGGTAGGTTCTTGTCTTTGCTATTCCAAGCCTGTTTTGCATAACACATATTGGAGACAACACGGTTCAAGACTGACAGGACAAAGGCAGAAGTAGACTTCTCAGCCAGCCTTGCGTGTGCCTTCCACTCCACCATGGCCTCTATCACAGAAGAGGTAATGCCCACTCAGCGTTCATTGGCCTACATGACCAAGCCCTCACATTCCTTCTGCAGGGTCCTGAATGCATGGACTGGGTAGCCATCTAGACAGATGTTTTTGGTGGCAGCTCGTGGCTGTGATCACGTCTCTGAGAATAGACTCTGAATCACTCATGGGAACTTACTTAGCTCTAGGTTTCATTCCTGCCCGGCCTTGTTTATAGATTATGTCAGTTATGGAATGTGACTTAAATTATTTGAATGTATTTGAGAACCAGATTTATGTTTTCAAATGTGGGAGCCATGGGCCCTGCTGGTCTCATGTGTTCCACAAACTTTTAGGTCCTTTAGGGCATGTGATGGGTCAGGTGTGATGGGCAACGTCATTAGGCTCACTGTCCCTGTGGGAGGTTAGGGAAAGTACCGTGTGACCACAACCCACAATGCCAGAACAGGTCATCCTTAATTAAATGGAGCCTAGGCATGGCCAGCTAAGCATAACTGGAAATCAACTGCATTCAGCCAACCACCCTACCCGTGAGCCCTGGCACTTCTCAGTGTAATGACCTCATAAAATTGCAAAAGGAATAAAATGAGGTCTAACCAGTGCCTGAGCCTTGAAGTAAGATGGCTATATGAGGTGGCTTCTGAGAACAATTCTGGTTCCATGTTCAGAAGTCATCGGCACGAGGTCATAATTTTCACCCAAAATGTGTGCATGAATCTAAAGGTGGTCTTTGGATCTGATGGTTTTTCTGTTTTTTTTATTAAGTAATTTATTTATTTTTATATTAATCACAGGTTATGTACTTTGTATCCCAGCCGTAGCCCCTTCCCTCATTCCTTCCCACTCTCCCCATCCCTCCCTCATCTCCTCCCTGCTCCCTCTAAGGCCACTGATAGGGGAGGACCTTCTCCCCTTCCATCTAACTCCAGCTTATCATGTCTCTTCAGGGCTGGCTGCAATGTCCTCTTCTGAGATCTAGCAAGGTTGCTCCTCCTCCCTCGTGGGGGTGGGCGGGGAAGGTCAAAGAGCTAGCCATTGAGTTCATGACAGAAATAGTCCCTGTTCCCCTTACTAGGGTACCCAGTTGGATACTGCGCTACCATGGGCCACATCTGAGCAGGGGTTCTAGGTTATATCCATACATGTTCCTTGGTTGAAGAAACAGTCTCATAAAAGAACCCTGTGCCCTGATCTATTCGGTCTTTGTGGAGCTCTTGTCCTTGCCAAGTCTTACTAACTCCCCCTTTTATCATATGATTCCCTGCACTCTGCCGAAGGCTTGGTTGTGAGTCTTAATATCTGATTTGATACATTAATAGTTAGAGTCTTTCAGAGGCCCTCTGTGGTAGGCTCCTGT
>CM053760.1:71672700-71692862 GCA_028658305.1 Pachyuromys duprasi
AGATCAAAAACTCAAGTGACAAGACATGCTGGAGAGGTTGTGGAGAAAGGGGAACTCTCCTCCATTGCTGGTGGGAATGCAAACTTGTACAACCACTCTGGAAATCAATTTGGAGCTTTCTTAGACAATTAGGAATAGTGATTTCTCAAGACCCAGCTATACCACTCTTAGGCATATATCCCAAAAGATGCTCAAGTACACAACAAGGACATTTGCTCAACCACATTCATAGCAGCTTTATTTGTAATAGCCAGAACCTGGAAACAACCCAGATGTCCCTCAGTCGAGGGATGGATACAGAAATTATGGTACTTTCACACAATGGTCTTTCCATTTTAATTTATTTGTTTCCTCTCTATTTTAGATTATGTGAGGGAAGGTGCTCTCGGAGGCCAGAAAGGGGCATCAGAATCCATCAAGCTGGAGTTACAAGTTGTAAGACCAAAGCGGGTGCTGGGGACAGAACTCAGCATGTGTGGGCCTCATCCTTTGAGAAAAAGATTTTGGCTCAAAGTCACACCTTTGGCTCACTGCAGCTTTTGCTCCAGAGACATGCTGCTGTGTTTCGGAAATGGTAGACTTAGGTTCATGAAGCTTCAGTAGGAACAATGGTATGAACGACCTGAAAGAGGCAGGTTGTGTTGGAACTCCCTGTGGAAGCAGCTCCAGTGGTGCGCCAAGAATGGGTGTGTGAATGTGCATTCTCTACTCTGGGTGGACACCCAGGAGTTTCCTGTTCAACTCTCAAAGATAATCCTGCACCAACTAAACATAAACTTGCCTTCGTGTCCCCTCCCTCTAGGGGCCCTGAAGCAGCTTCAAGGGTGATATCCCTTTTCCCTAGAGCTCTTTGATGAAGTGAATTCTCAACAGCTCCTTCAGTGATATCTACACACACTTCGACTTAACATATCAAGGGGATCCTTTCCTTTCTAATTTCTTTTTACATTTATTTAGTGTGTGTGTGTGTATGTGTGTGTGTGTGAGCGCACACATACCCACGCCAAGGTGTATATGTGGAGATTTGATGTCAGTCTGCTGTAGTCAGTTCTCTCTTTCTACCCTATGAGTCCTAGGGATGGGATTCAGTTCCCAAATCTTGGTGGAAAGTGAACCTTGCCAGCTGAGCCGCCTCATCCCTCACCCACCTGACATGTCTTTTATAATTATGGAGTTAGTCCAGAGGACTTACCTATGTTCACATGGACTGTATACATTCGTGGTGACAGAAATTGTTTTGTCGCAGTTTCTTCTAAAAAGAAGAATTTTCTCCAGGAAGAAAGGAAAGAAGATCATTCAACTCAGGAAGTAAACAAGTCTCATAAGTTTCAAAAAAAAAAAAAAGCTTATCAGCAGAGATTCTTAGTCCAAATTATCCTATAAGTAGCCCTGAGCCCAGTTTTAAATCAGATCTTTGCTCCCTTCCTCTCTGGCCGGTCCACATCTCTCTCAACATTATTGTCTTACAAGATCTCACTAGAGCAGCCCATTAAGCTCTGAGAACTCAAGGGCTTCTCCATCTCAAAGTTCCAAGTATTTGCACAATCTTGCCCCAAACACGTCTGTCACAGTAGCACAGTAGCACCCCACTTCTGGTACCAGTTTCTGTGTTAGTTACTTTTCTGTAACTAATTCTGACCAAAAGCAATTTGGGGAAGAGAAAGGAACAAAGTTTAATTGGCTTACATTTCCACACCATAGTCCATCCTTGTGGGAAATCGGGGTAAAATCAATGCAGAAATCATGAACAAACACAGCTTGCTGGTTTGGTCTCTGGCTTGCTCACAGGCTCGTACTCAAGTATTCCTATCTACCCAGGACCACCTTCCCAAGGAATGGTGCCACCCATGGTGGTCTGGGCTCTCCTACATCAATTCATAATCAAGACAACCCCTCACAGACAAAGCCTATCTAAGGAGTTCTTCAATTATGGCTTCTCTTTCCCAGATGGCTCTGGGCTTTGCTAAATATACAATGAAGACTTACCAAAATAGTTGCAGGTTGACTGTAAATGACATACATTCCAAATACTGTTACCTCCTCTTAAGTAGAGGCTATTGCAAGTGTCACTAGATTCTCTCCACACAGATCCTGAACAAGCCCTGTAGCAAAGGAACTGCTCATTCGCACTTCTAGAGTGTTCTGCTATCCAAAAATCACTGTTTGGAAATCTCTTGGCCACGTTTCAAGAGCACTGGCTCCATCTTCAGTGGGGAACACCATGGCGCTTCCCACAGATGGCCCTTCATGGCACTGCCCTCTCCTGTGCCCCACGCAGTGTTTCGGCAAATAGATCCTGCAGTTTAGCTGCTGGGATCTGCCTCCAGCCAGGAGCTATCTGACTTCCCAGGCTGTCCCCATCTAGGAACTATTTGGGAGAGGGATATACACTCCAAGCCCCATTGTCTCCAAGGTGGACATGATAGGTGCATCCATCAAAGCCTTTGGTGTGGATGGACTGCATCCACCATCCAGATTTTCTCACTTCCCCCTCCTACCTCCTTCCTTCACTGTCCAGGGATCTCCACTTCCCCACCTTACCTCCTTTCTCAACCATTTCAAGTCATTGTCAGGTTCTTTGGCACCTTGCTTATGACACCCCTCAGCTCCCTAAACTCACATCTTACCCACCCTGGTTCTCTTCCCTGGTGCTCTGTTTCCCCATTATGTATGTGCAGTCCCATTCTGGACCTCAGGACAGTGAGTACTGAGCCTCAAATACTCCTCAAATACTTCTTCTAAGATTAGTCTTATGCTATTGACACTTGATGCTTATCTAGTTTTGGGGCACAAGTGACGTTTTTCATTTTGGGGGTATGTTGAGACAACTCCAGGCGCCCTTTCTTTCTCCTCCACAGTAATATGTATCATCAGACAGAGCCCCTGCCAGTCTTCTGTGGGAGGGGACCTTGGTCATCAGGCTGAATCAGCTCCTTTGGGTTGGAACTTCCTTTCTCACTTTCTCTGACCATTTTTTACCTTCCAGGTTCTGGGTGAAGCACAGCCCTCTCACTTTCTCTGAATTCAGCGTGGATCTGTGCTCATCTTCAGTCTTTCAAAATCTACCTTCCCAGTGGAGTGATGACATGCCTGTGATGAGAAGAACACCTAAGAAGCCCCGAATCCCTCAGTGGCCTCACCAAATGGATGAGACTCAGGCCCTAGTGCAAGGTGCTAGGTATACAGGATCAGAGGACGCCAGTGGGAGAGGTGTTCCTAGCTGGTCCATTGACTATCCTGAGGGCAGACTCCCACTCCTTGGTGAGCTGGCAACCTCAGCTGTTAGAAGGATTTCTGAAGCAATGCTGCCTGCAATGTGGCCATCTCAGCACCATGCAGCTATTACTGACATCAGATATCCACCCCCGGTCTCTGCTGGGCGCTTACACACGGAATAAACAAAAATATCCCAGAGTCCTGAGTTCTGCTGAGTGTGTACCCTAATATGCGGCACGAGCACCATCACTGTTGGCTCTAATGAGCTTCCTGTTGCAACAGCAGCAATGACGCCATCACTTCAGCAGCTCTGTGGGTGTCTCAAAGGCTGGATCCTGCCCTGTTCTCTGCAGAGGCTGCAGTTGTGGGGAGCAGAGTCCCATGGCACCCATGAGGAGTATCTCACCTTGAAGGGCCTCAGCTTGCTGCCTGTAGCCTCCCTACTGTTCACACTTTCTTGAGCATACCCTCTGAAGGGTTTCCTTCTAAAACAGTAGTTCTCAACCTTTGGGGCGCGACCCCTCTGGGGGTCGCAGATCAAATACCTATAGTGCAATTTACAACAGCAGTAAAGTTACAGTTCTGAGGTAGCAATGAAATCATTTTATGGCGGGGGTGGGGCCACCACAACACGAGGAACTGTATTAAAGGGTCACAGTATTAGGAAGGTTGAGAACCACTGATCTAAAATGTATCAAGGATCCCGTGGGCTTCCCAACTCACTCTTCTCAGGAGTTATTTCTGCTGTTTTATTTTAGTTTATTTACCTTTGATTTTTTAAATTGCTTTATTGCTCAACTGTCCTAAACCTGCTATACAGATGCCTTTTAGCCTCAGTTTTGAAACTTCTCCCTTAGCCTTCTGGGAAGTTAAATGAGGCAAAGGGTTTAGTGATTACTGCCGGATTATTTTGACAAAACACTTGACAAGGCAACTCAAGGAAGAACATTTATTTGGCTAATAGTCCAGCATGGCAGGGAAGTCATGGCTGCTGGAGTATGAGGTCCCTCATCACGTTACGTGAGGAAGCAGAGAGAGATGACACTGGTGCTCAGCTCTCTGTCTCCTTCTAACTCAGTCCGGCACCCCAGACCACGTGGTGGTCCTGCTCCCATCCAGTGTGGGTCTTCCAACTTCAACTAACCAAATCCAGGAACTCCCCCACAGGCAGTTCCAGAGTGGTCTCCTAGGTGACCCAAGTTCTTGGTGAGTGGGCAGCATTATTAATCACACGATCTATCTGTAAGGGAGTGCTGAAATGTGGGCTGCCTTCTTCCGTGTGATCGAGTAGGCATTGGGTATCAACTGCTGATGCATACAGTGTGTAGGCTATCTTCCATCAGGCTGATGCATGATTAAAAATGTTTCTCATAGTGATGATTCTTTCTTGACTTTATTGTCTTTTGTTATAGAACCTTTGGGTATAAAATCTGGCCTTGGAGCCAGAGGGAGAGACCAGTGTGGCCCCAGGGGACCTGGGATGTACACTGGCTTACCTCAGCCAACAAACAGTATTTGAGGTCTTGTTTTGGAGATTGACATATCTGTACCCTGAGCTGTGTTTGATTCTGGTGTACCAGAATTCTACATAGTTTCTATTCTTGTCCTACTATGCAGAGTCTGGGGAACTAAAATCACATCTCTCAAACTCTCTTGAAACTAGATTCTGGACATGACTTTCTTTCAGTTCAATTGCCATGTTCTGGTGGTTTATAGAATTCTTCTCTGCTTGCTGTTTCATCAGGGCGCTCTGGATGAGACCCCAGCACTCTGCAGCAGGTTTAACAAACACTCAACTATAGAGTGTTGAGAGGCTCAGAGAAAGTAGCAGGTATGTCAGCCCTGATCACAGGCTCTCAATAATGTGCAGTGTTTTTGAAGCCCTCTGTGGGATACAACATCTGAGTATTTCTGAACATTGTATCCTCTGCCTGATTGCCTCTCCTTCTCTAAGATCCAGCTACAAGCTGGGGTAGGGATGGACAGGGAATTTTCCACCTATGTCCAGCTGTCCACAGTGTCTGCCTTTAGAGTAAAGAAAATGGGGCTATTGCAAGGGACCTAGAGAGTGCACCCCTCCTTCGTAATAGGGAACTTGATCCAGTTGCTGGGGCTGGGTTTCTTTCTTTCTTTCTTTCTTTCTTTCTTTCTTTCTTTCTTTCTTTCTTTCTTTCTTTCTTTCTTTTCTTTCCTTCCTTCTTTCCTTCATTTCTGTGAAAACTCATCAGGACACAGTTTTGTTCTTTTATTTTAAACTTTCATTATTTTTTAATTACTATTATTATTACTTGATTAATAATTCTGTACATGTTGAACGGCGATGGGACAGCTTAATGTTTATGAACAATATTGGCATACTCATCAGCTCACTTGTTTATCATTTGTTTCGGAGAGAACATGGAAGCCTGTGTTTTGAAGACAGTTCCAACATCTGGGACTCACCTTTGGCAGCTGTAGCCAGCCCCAGGCCCTTGTGATGGTTAACTGAACCTCACCCCCAACTGAAAAGACTTTTCACTCTTCTACCTAGCACCCCCCCGCCCCAGCACCTCCCTCTCATGTGGTTCTTGGCAGCACTCTTTAAAGCAGAGGTTCTCAACCTTCCTAACCCTGCGACCCTTTAACACAGTTCCTCATGCTGTGGTGATCCCCAACCATAAAATTATTTTTGTTGCTGTAACTGTAATTTTGCTACTGTTGTGAATCATGATGTAAATATCTGTTTTATGATGGTCTTAGGTGGTCTCTGTGAAAGGGTCATTGGCAGATCCAATGCCTTGAAACATCCTTCTGGGGCTAGCTACAGTTTCCACCAGCTCTTCAAAGTGCCACTCTGGGAATAAGCATAGAACACACTGGTTTTGGGGGACATTTGAAGTCCAAAATATTGCAGTATGTATGTATGTAGGTAGGTGTGTATGTATGTATGTATGTATGTATGTGTGAACTTATTATGTAATGTATGCATGCACTGTGCACATATGCATATATGTATGTTTTATATATGTGTGTTACATGTATGAGTTGTGTATGTGTATGCATGTGTGTTGTGTGTCTTTGTACATATGCATGCTGGTGTGTATGTGCACACTGTGTTTGCATATGTATTTGAGTATGTGTTGTAAATATGTGCATGTATGTATGCATTAAGTATGTGTGTATACATGTATGTACATGCTATGTATGTATTTGTATCTAAATCTTAATGTAAGAAAGATCAGAGCTTGCAGGAAAGCCTGATGTGGATGTATTGAAGTGTGACCTTCCTTGGGCTGAGGCCCTCTTAAGACATCACAGTCCTGAGCCCTGAGTGCTCTTCTTTTGTCTGCTCTGGTCCACGTTGATCCCCAGCCTTGTAGGTATTGTGCTCAGGGGCATTGGTTGAGATGACCAGCGCTGCCAGGACATCTGGAACAAATCCTGGCTGTGAGGATGCTGACAGAAGAAACACAAACTATGGCACTGTCTGGTGTCAACATGAGCACTCCCAGCTACCCAGAACAACGGAAGCTCCAGGGACACCTTCGCTCCTGAACTGGAAGGCTGGGAACTGGAGAAGATCAGAAGCAGGATGGACAGTTCCTTCTCCAGGACATTGGAGGCAGCCAATGTGAGGACAGAGCCAAGCAAGCAGATGGTTTCCAGCTCATATGTTTTGAGTCTAGGATTTTTAGATGGTTGATAGTTTGATGCCTGCAAAATGACTTCTTCAAATGGAGAGATTCCGTTAACCTTCAGAAACACGCTAGCACCCAAGAACAAAGACGACAGAGAAATCCAGAACATCTATTTCTACTGAACTGCAAGAACATTTAGGTATGGGTAAGGCACATGTGCTAGTAAGTTGTGCCCCTACACAGACTGACAGACATGCACAGTTCAGATAGATGCAGACATGTACAAAGACACAGAGTCACAAACAAATAGACACATACACATAAACATACACAGACATAAACACAGATATACATAGAAATGTTACATACACATGCATATATGTATAAACACAGATATAAACAAGTAGGCACACAAACACAGATATATATATATATGCAGATACATACAAATATACAGATCCATAAGTATATGGCATATGCAGACATGTGCATAGATTCACTCAGACATGTACACATACATGCATATACACACAGAAAGACATATAGACACACAGAGGCATATGGGCACACTAGCATGCATACATACACAAATACACACAGGGATGGGCACAAATATACAGACATACATATATAGAGAGACATACTGACAGATAGTCAGGCATGTAGATACACACTCAAAGATATTCAGAAATGGAAATATTCCTACATTTAAAAAATATAATTTGTTGTGAGGAAGCAGATGTAAGGAACTGCTGGCAAATGTGCAAGGTAAGCTCTGCTCTTCATTACTCCTGCTGAATGGTCCTGAAGGAGGCCATGGTAAGCACTCTCAGCTAGAGGGGGACATGGGGACAGAGGTGGGGCAGCATGGCTGTGGATAATGAGTCTGGGAGAGAGTGAAGCCAGGAGACGGTGTGACAGGGAACTTAGAATAAACTTCTAAAGAGAAAAAAAATGTTTGAATAAACTCACATGCCTATGGACACCTGATTTTTTTAAAGGATTGAAAATAATCTATACATTTTTATTTTATGTACATGTACACTGGTATTTTCTGACTGCATGTATGTGTGTGTATAGATGCCAGAACTCCTGGAAAAGGGGTTATAGGCTGTTGTGAGCTGCCACATGGGTCCTGGGAATTGAACCCAGGTCCTCTGGAAGAGTAGTCAATTAACTGCTCTTAACCCCTAAGCCACCTCTCCACTACCTCTCCAGCCCCCAGACACTTAATTTTTGACAAAGAAGCCAAAACCATTACAGAAGAAAATATCTTCAACAAATGGTGCTGGTCTAACTGGATGTCTACATGTAGAAGAATGCAAATAGATTCATATTTATCATCCTACACAAAATTCAAGTCCAAGTGGATCAAAGACCTCAACATAAAACCAAACACAATTTAAGAGAAGAGAAAGCAGGGAAGAGCCTGGAATTCATCGGCACAGGAGACAGCCTTCTAACCAGCTCAGCAACAGCTCAGGCTCTAAGATCAGCAATTAATAAATGTGACCTCTTGAAACTGAAAAACTTCTGTAAGGCAAAGGACACTGTCAATAGCATGAAACAGCAGTCTACATACTGGAAAAAGATCTTCACCAACCCTACATCCAACAAAGGGCTAATAACCAAAATATATAAAGAAGTGAAAAAATTAAACACAAATAAACAAAATAATCCAATTTTAAAATGGGGTACAGAGCTAAACAGAGAACCATCAACAGAGAAATCTTGAATGGCTAAGAAGCACTTAAAGAAATGCTCCATGTCATGTTAGTCATCAGGGAAATACAAATCAAATGACTGTGAGATTCCATCTTACACCTGTCAGAATGGCTAAGATCAAACACTCAAGTGACAGCACCTTCTGGTGAGGATGTGGAGAGAGGGGAACACTGTTCCGTTGCTGGTGGGAGTGCAAAATTGTACAAAAACTTTGGAAGTCAATCTGGTGCTTTCTCAGAAAATTGGGAATAGCCCTATCTCAAGACACAGGTATACCACTCCTGGGCATACATCCCCAAAATGCTTTACCATACTCACCTATGTTCATAGCAGCTTTATTAGTAACAGCCAGAAACTGGAAACAACCTAGATGTCCCTCAACTAAAGAATGGATACAGAAATTGGGGTACATTTGCACAATGGAATATTCTTCAGCTATTAAAAACAAGGAAATCATGAAATTTGCAGGCATATGGATGGAACTAGAAAAGATCATCCTGAGTAAGGTAATCCAGACCCAGGAAGGCATACATGGTATGTACACACTTATAAGTGGATATTAGCTAGTACAGGATAAACATGCTACCATGCACAGACCCAAAGACAATAAGTAATAAGGAGGACCTGGGGAGGGGGTGATTAAATCTCACTCAGAAGGGGGAATCGAATAGACAGCAGAGTGGTTGAAGAGAGAGGGAGCAGAAAGAGAAATGAGGGTGGAGATTAGACTTGGGGAGAGTGGGAGCAGGAGGAGAGAGGGCCTGAAGAGAGAAGAAAAACCGTGGGTGGGGGCATCTCTGTGATAAACTGGAGCTCTGACAGCATAGGAGTCTGGGAGGATGTGGGGTTGCTGTGGCTGAGACTCCTAGGAGCAGGGGTCATGGAGACTAAACAAGACACACTCTAACTAGACAGCTCCTAGTGTAGGGAGGGGAACACCAACACACACAAAAAAACTTAGGCCCCAAATTTATCCTGCCTACAAGATGTACAGGGGCAAAGATCGAGCAGAGATTGAGGGAATGTGCCACCAATGCCTAGCCCAACCTGAGACCCACTCTAGGAGAAAGCCAGCCCCTGACACTATTAACGATACTTTGCTATGCTTTCAGACAGGAGCCTGCCATGGCTGTGCTCTGAGAGGCTCCACTCAGCAGCATATTAAAACAGATGCAGAGACCCACAGCCAAATATTGTGTGAAGTGTAGGGAGTCTTGTGGAAAAGTAGGTGGAAGGATAGAAGGACACGGAGGGGACATGAGTCCCACAAGAAGACCAACAGAGCCAACTTGCCAAGATCCAGAGGGGCTTGGGGAGGCTGAAGCACCAACCAAGGACCATGCATGGACTGTTCCTAGGCCTCTTTTACAGATGTAGTTGATGGGCAGTTTGGGCTTCATGTGGGTTCCCTAGTAAGGGGAGTGGGGGCTGTCTCTGACATGGAGTCGGTTGCCTGTTTTTTGATCGCTCTCCCCTGGTGGGGCTGCCTCAATAGGCCAAGGGAGAAGAGGATATGCTCAGTCCTGATGCAACTTGATGAGCTGGGGTGGATGGATAGGGTTCTTTTCTGAAGGATAGGGGAGGGGAGAGGGAGGTAGAGGGGGTTGATATGGGGAGGAGAGGAGGGAGGCCATGATAGGGATGTAAAGTGACTAAATTAATTATTAAAAAGAAAGAAAAAAACTTGTTTGAGTTCAATGCTAGAGGTTCTGGGCCTTCAGTGAGAGGTGCCCGTGGCAACAGCAGAGAGCATAGAGAGAAAACAGCTCCCATCATACCAGCCAGCAAGAAGAACAGAGGGAAGAGGCTGGGCTCTCAAAATCCTCTCTGAGCACATATCCCAGTGCCCCAAAGATGTCTTAAAGGTTTCATGATGTGAGTGCCAAGCTGGTGATGAAGTACCTAACTGCTAGGCCTTCCGGGATGTTCCAGACCCACACTGTGGTGAGAGACCAGGCTCTGGGCCTTGTACATTGAGAACTAGAGCTGGTGAGTGCTGTTATTTGTATAGCTGAAGTGGTCTGAGGAGGACATAGAATCTGGTACCAAAACCATCACCATGGTGATTACCTTGGACGGCGCTCAAAGAGAAGCTGTGGTTCTGAGAGGCTAGACACAAGTTCAAGGCCACCCAGTGAAGGAGCACCACAAATATCCTCAAGTTGAATCCTAAGGCTCATCTCTGTGTATGATCTGTGAAGATGCTTGAGACAAAACAGAGATGTTGGGATTGGGGGCTATAGCTCAGTGGTTCAGTACACACCCAGCATGTGTGAAGCCCTGGACTCATCGGGCCCTGGACTTCAGCCTCAGTAGAAGCTCTAGGCAGGCTCTTCCAGAGGATCTATGGGGCCATTTAAATTCAGACACATGAGCACCAGATGCCCGGATCCCTTTAGTTATGGAAAGACCCCAGGTGTGGCCATTCTATTCCTTTAACAGTGATTTCTTCTTCTTCCTCCTCTTCTTCTTCTTTTTCTCCTTCTTCCTCCTTCTCCTTCTTCCTTGTTATTTTCTTTTTCAAGACAGGGTTTCTCTGTGTAGCCCTGGCTGTCCTGGAAGTCACTCTGTAGACCAGGCTGGCCTTAAACTTACAGAGATCCGCCTGCCTCTGCCTTCTGAGTCCTGGGATTAAAGACATGTGCCACCACTGCCTGGCTCAACGGTGACTTCTAATGGTGACTTGCATGCCTCAGAGACATGCAAGTGCCAAAGACCCCGCAGAGAAAGCACCCACTATGCAAAATGAAAAAAGAAAAGGGAATCATGGGGATGATGAAGGTCTGAAGAGCCAGCTTCCCCGAAGCCGCTTTGCCCTCCCTTAGCAACTGCTGACTGATCAGGCTGCTGGGTCTCTGGTGATGGCTACAGCATGACTAGAGTATAGACTGATGATGAGAGTACCAGCTGCCCAGTGAGGCTTTCGCTTTACATCAACTTTTGTTTCACTGGCTTAACTTATCTACTTGTTCTGGAGAGCACATGGCTCATGGGAGCCCCATGGATTTGGAAGAATGTGTGTTGACCCATCTATACAAAACAGACGGTGTTAGCCAGGGCTCTCCAGAGAAACACAATGGATGTGATCCTATTACAGAGACTGGCTCATGTCCTTATGGAGGCCAAGATGTCTTACAGTGTGCTACCTGTAAATGGGAGAACTCTGAGAGCCAGGGATGTCATTTGTGTCTACTCCAAAGACGTGAGTTCACGTCCACTTTAACTCAAGACCACTCCACCCCAAAAATAGAACCTCACTGGCCAAGGGAAGAAGGGGGTGTCCCAGCTCAAGCTCAGAGAGCAGATTCACCCTCCTTCACCTTCACCCCCCACTCAGCCCCTCACCAGCTTGGATGGTACCCACTTCCGTGTCAGGAGCCTTTCTGTTGAAGGAGCTCTCTTTAGGCAGGTGGGCCTCCTGGAAGGGGAGCCGGTGCTTTGCAAGGTTTGTACCGTGAAATATGCCAGAACTGCTTCCAGTCTCTGGCACTCGTTCTTTGTTCACTGCTGTATCTCTCTATACTCTGTTATGGTGTGAGGTGTCATGTTCTGGGTATTTATACATTCTGCTTGATTACACTCTTCTTATGGGCTCTTATTAAAGATGTACTGCTATTCAGATAAATTAATTCCTGATTATGAAATTCTTGATTTGATTAAAATAATTTTAAAAGTTAAATTGTTTTAGAACTTCTTAAACACCTTTAGAAAGTCTATGGCTATAATAAATACCTTTGTGGGCCTCCAGATGCCTCACTAGGAGACAGGCTTAAGGCAGATTTATAGCCTCAGATAGCCTTCACTCAAGAATCCTGGTATACACCATAAATATAGGCGAGGTCGTTTAAATTTCCCATGAACCCAAATTATAATGGGACTACCAAGCAATGTCTAATTAAATACAAACCGTGATGTCATTGTATATGTTGGCAGAAGCTGAGTGGTAAAAGCCCATTGAATGAAAGCTGGCTGGAATTCAATTCATCCTTTAGTTGTAGATAGATAGATAGATAGATAGATAGATAGATAGATAGATAGATATGTGTTTACATGTATATATGTACATCTGTTTGTTTTTTTAATCATTTGTATGTCAGTTGTCTGTGTGTAAGGAGCTTCTTTTGTATTGTGCATTGAATGTGTATATGAATAGATGCAGGTCTATACATCTGGCTGTTTGTCCATGTGTACGTATGGGCTAACGCTGTGGACCAACAGCCTAAACTTTCTTCAGTTTCTGCAGAGGGGACACTAGCTGAAATTAGCATCATCATCATATGTAAGCTTATGGGAATTCATTGAAATTAAAGTTCTTAATTCCATCCACCTTTCCCCTTGAGTATGTATGTGTGAATGGTCTTTGCTTACTTTCTCCCCTCGCCCCCTTCCTTACTGATTTGCAAACAAGTTAATAGCATTCAGGATGTAGCTATCAGCCTAGGACAGGCAGGAAAGGGTTGAATTCAGCCTGTAGAGGCCTCCTTGCTGGCCTGCCCCTGAGCAGGAGCTAACCCCAGATCAAAGAGGTTACAACCACTTTTGACAACCACTTGCAGTTTGGGCTAAAGTGGTTTTAAAGAAGGAATCCTGGGCTTCCTCCCTTATTTCTTTTTCTTTCAATCATCTTTTGTGATCAGCTGCTGATGGGTTGACTGAGCCATCAGCTCAGTGACCCAAGAGATAAAGCAAATGGGGAACTCCGCATCCTGTCCCAGATCCTACCCTGGACCCTGGAACCTTGCCAAAGCAGAGAGAGACTTTGGCAATTGGACCATGGAAGACTTTAACACCCATGGTCCTGAGAGTGGATCTTCTCAGCTCAGTCTACCAATGAACATGCTAATTTCTCTCTGAAACTTCCTCCCAGATACCCACAGACATAACAAGGCTTTACCAGTCATCTGGGCAACTTGTAGCCCGGGTATGACAAGGGGCATATCAGATCTTCCCTTTGTCAACTGGACAGCCGCGAACACCTCCTTGGCCTATCCTTAATCACCAATCAGGAGACCTCAAAGTTGTAATTAAATCTAATATGACACGAGTATGTTGCATGTAATTCCTAACTCACTAATCTCTTACCAGAAGGGAGGAGAAGCTCCTGAGGTCTTCTCAAGGTTCTGTAGTTTGTGCTGTGAAACTAACCATCCTCATCCCACTCTGTTGCTCTGATAAGACACCCTGACCTCACACGCTCATTTTATATCACAAGCTTGAGCCAGGTGAGAAAAGGCACTTGCGATTGAAAATTTGGCCTGTAGTAAAATCTGCCAGGCATTTTCTTGCTTAATGATTGATGTCGGAGGGTCCAGCCTACCTTGGGCAGTGCCCCCTCTGGGCAGGTGGGCCTGGGTTGATTATGAAAGCATGCTGAACAAGCTGTGGAGAGTTAGCAGTGTTCCTCCACAGCCTCTGCTCAGTTCCTTCTCAGGCTTTCCCCTAGTGATGGATGGTGCTGTGGATCAGCGAGCTGAAATAAAGCCCTCCCTCCCCAAGCTGCTTTTGAGTGTGGGTTTTTCCCCCACAGTATTGGAGATCCTAAACATGCCACTGACCAAAAATCATATTATGGGAGTGTGGTTTTTATTGTAGTTCACAGCTCCAGGTTACAGGGAGATAGTCAAGGCAATAGGAACTTCACATCACAGTTAAGACAGAATCGATCCTTGCATAGCTACTAGGAAGCTCACCTTCACTACTCTTATACACAACCCAAACCCATTTTTAGGCTGGGTCTTTCTACACTAATTAAAGATATATGATAATCTTCCATAGATGTTCCCACAGGCCAATTTATCTAGAAAATTCCTCATTGAGACTTTCTTCCCTGGTGATTCTAATTGTAGTAACTTGGCAGCCCTAACCGTAACACTTGCCAGCTCTCAAAGTCAGAATGTTGCGTGCTGTCTGAAAAGACCCTAAGAGGGAAGCAGAAAGTATTATTTCGTAGATGCATAACATATCTCTAGCCATTGGTCCTCTTCCTGGGCTTGGCCTCATCTCGTGGTTACAGTGAGGTTAATAACATTTTCCTTGCTGCCTGTTTTGCCTTCCTCTCTCATTCTCCAAGCCCCTCTGGCTCATCTTTGCCTGGTGGGATGATTCACAGCATCTTTCTTAAAGGGTCTAGACCCCAGAATCCTACCTGGATTGGGTTCTGTTCTTTGTGCAAATCAAACTATGAGAGTCACCAATAATGCGTCAGTATTGCATTAAGGAGAGAAATAAAAGCACTTCTCCCTGCAATCATCTAACCAGGAGGGAATCCAGATTTAAATTCTCTCCTGTGCTCCCTAGCTTCTCTGGCCCCTGTCTGCTGCTTGAATTCAAAGCTGTGCCTGACTGAAGGCTGTCATTTGAATCTCTCCCCGAGTTTGCTTGTGGTAGTGTATGGCTGTCATTGTGTTTGTGTCATTGTCATTGTGCTGTGACTGTCTTAACAAAGGACTTTGCCTCTGTCTTTATTGAATAGCATAGAAAGCATCCAATGCGGGAAGGAATAGGATAACTTACAGAAATCTTAAACAGAGTTTTACAAGGGATTAAGCCACTGGCTCCAACGGATCCCAACTGACCCAGAAAACAAACATCATTGTTTACCAACCAATATCCTTAAGTGAATGCCTTCAACCTTTATGGCAGATCTTAGGAAGCTGCTTTCAACTTCTGTATTTGCTGCTTTCAGCAAATGATACAGAGGCCTTGTCTGGGACAGGGTCTTAGAAGAGTCATAACTTAAGATTGCAGCTCTGCATTAGCTTAGGTTGTAAAAGTTGATCAGGTGGGAAATGCAAGACCTGTAAGGTTCTTGTTACATTGTTCTCTTAGAGGCAAGCTAAACAAACAGTTTGGATATATAGCAGGCTAAAGTCTTAAGTCACCTCAAGCTTCGGTATTAACTTTGGCTATTGAGGTCTGGCAAAAGTTCCAGTCTGGACTCTGAGGTTTTAAGAGAGATTTTTATTTTAATGCATTCCACAGTGCTTTACTTCGCTCTCAGGACATGGTAACGCTGGGATGTACTAGGCGATCTCCTGTGCACCAGGCAGACTCCTTGCCACCTCTTTTGTGATAACCCTGTTTGTTTTCTCTTGGGAGACTGAAGTAGTCACCCTACTAGACAATGTAGCTCACTTTTTAGTCTGTTTTCTCAGAACTGTGAAGGAGCGCAAAAGGGTCAGACAAAGTCTTCACTTCCAGTTCCATGCAGTCACCTTTGAGGCCCTGGCTGGAACCATCTCCCTCCCTCTGGAACTAAGACTTCAAGCCCAGCAGAGCATTCAAGTCGTAAGAATGGGGAAGAAAAATACTGCTAAGGGACCCCGAGGGACACTACTGAGTGACGTCATCCCATATCCACCCTTTGCTCTCTGATCTGTGACCCCTAGTGCCGTGGTTTTAGTCTTGGATGTCTCCCACAGACGTCTGAATATTGGTCCCGGCTGCTGGCACTATGTAGAGAGGCCATAGTGCCTTTAGGAGTCCAGGTACAGGTGGTAAAAACAGGTTATGAGGGCAGGCATTTGAAGTTCACACCAGCCTCAGGATCACATACTCCTCCTTCTGCTGCCTGCTGGTAACTGAGCTTCTCCACCCTGCCTTCCCCTCCATGATGGGGCACTAAAAGTACATCTTTCCTCCTTGAGCTGCTGTGTCAGAAATTATGGTCACAGCCTTGAGAGAGAAAGCCCTAGACAGCTGGCTCTTGTTTAGAACACCGACTAAGTCCCAGACAGTCTCCAGGGCAGTGGCCATTACTTGAAACACCAAACACCTGAGCACTTCCTGGCGCTGCACTCAGGTGAATCCCTTTCTCCAGCCCAGCACTGTCTTTAGGGCCTTGGTCCCAGTCCACCAAAGGAGAGTCAGAGAAGGCAAACACTCATGCACCACCCGGAAGTGCCAGCCTTTCTGACATCTCTCAACGATTTCCTTGGCTGTGTCAGGATGGTGGCTCATCTTTGGATTTGATTCATGTCTCTAAATCAAGGAGAGACATAAGCCGCTCCTGCCTTGTGGTTTTCTCAACAAAGCCAGAGTGCCTGAGCGTGGGAAGATGCTGGGAGGACTTGGTGGAGGCGGGGCAGAGCCTGGAGCCAGGGTCTCAGCCCATGGCCATCTGAAAGTGCCCCAGACTTCCTGGGTGCCTTGTTCTTACCTAGAAAGCACAGGTTGGGCCTGTTCTTGTCACTTCCCTGGCTCCTCCATGCTGGAAGCCAGAATCTTCTTGTCTGTAATGATTCATGAGTCACTGGATTGCACACAAGTTCACTGCTCTGTTTTCAATACACTTTTTCTTGGTCAAAAGCTCAGGCTAGCTGAGTGCCACTAGCAAGCCTAAGCATCCGTGCTATCTGTGAGACATTGGTCTAAGCAGGGAATGTCCTGAGGGTCCAGTAATCAAGAGACTCAGGGTCAGAGACCAACAAGCTGGGATGTCAGGTACCTTCCAGAGCAACCAGCACCCCACCATTGCCAGTCAAAGCTCCCAAGATGATTTCACTTTGATGTTAGACTAGCAGAAATAAATTTGTGCCAAGTGGACTTTCTTTGAGACAGTGTCTCACTCTGCTCAGTCCGGCCTTGAACTCACTTTGTAGCCGAGCAGACATACACCACACCTGTTTTACTCAGTCCTAGGAGCAAGCCTAGAGTTCTATACACACCAGGAAAGCTCTCCAACTGACTGAACTACATCGCCAGGCTGATTTTTAAGAGTAAATAACGAGATCCATTTCAATCCCTTCTCAGCAGTGCTTTGATGTCCAAGATTAGAAATTGCTTCCTCGTATATAACTGGTATATTATTTCTGCACCTGCTGGAATGTGATTTCTTGCCTGTGTATCCACTTGGCAGCGCTAAGTCTTGTTTAAACAGGTACTTTGTTAAGGAGGAAGTATCTTCATTTCCTGCCCATGGACAGGGTGGTGCTCTTGTCTGAGGGTCTGCCGCCACCTACTGGACATGTGAATAATAGCATGACATTCTAGATTGGTGAATTGTAGGGGTGGGAGGTCCTGTCCAGCATGGAGATGGACCTGCTGGCCAGGCACGCCTATCTTTGTGTAAGGGGCTTATTGCTACACTTGTTCTGTCATCTTCCTCTTCTTCCTCCCACTCCCTCTGACTTGGTAATGGTTGCTTTTTAACATGGCCCAGGCTATGGCTGCCATGTGGCCATTGCTCCTGGATTATCTGTGTAACCCACCCTGCAGGTCTACCCCGTGACATGTGCAGGAAGGCTGGCTTGAAGTCTGTGCTGGGGTGACAGCGATAGCACGTTCTGGGGCTGAGATTCACACCGTGGGCCCTGGAAGGCTTGGTGAACGGCAAGGAGCTGAGAGCTGAGCCCTGGACTCAACTTCCTGCTGCCTGTGGTGCCCTCTGAGGGGCTGGAGGCAGCTGTGCCAAGGAAACATGCTGAGCTGGCAGCAGAGGGCTGCGCCCACGTGGGCTCAGAGCTGGCTCTGGCTACCCTGTGGCTGGCTGTGGGCAGAGGGACAGGCAGGGTGGGGGGCACTCAGATCAGTCCTGAGGACAGTGTCACATCAGTTTGTCCGTGCCCCGCCTCCATGCCCCGCCCAGGTACAGCTGTTGCTGACTGAACAGTTAAAGGGGAGTACCCCGTGGGCAGTAGTTTTCTTCACAACTGAGAACTGGGACCCAGCAGCTTGGGACTTCGTGAGAAATCACCTCCGCTCTCAGCTCCTGCTCTCATAGGAATGCCCCTTCAGAGTTTGAATGAGTCTCTATGAGAACAGGACTCAGCCAGCCATGCCGGGCTCCACTAAACACCTCAGGCCTTCTCCTGCTGTGGAGAACTTCCCCAGGGCTTCCCCACACCCCGCTTGTCTCCTTGCTTCTGTATATGTGCACATACATCCTTGACTCTGCCTCCTCGGCTTGCACCCCTCCCCCCTTTCCTCATCCTGCCATCTCTCTTTCACACACACACACACACACACACACACACACACACACGCACACGCACGCACGCACATGCGCACACACACGTACACACACGCACACACAGAGGCGGAGTGGGGGGTTTGCAGAGAACACAGAGTCCTCCAGTTTTAGGTTTCATGTATAAACCTGGCCCTCACTCTCCAGTGATCCCTTAGTCCCCCTGAAGGTGGGTGGCGGTGGCTGTGATACCTTTGCTTTCCAAGGCCACAATGGCTCTGTTTTGGGGGACTGTGAGAGACCAGGGTTAGGACTTCTTACCTCTGGCGCCTATTCTTGTGGGATCAGAAAACAAAGCTAGGACATGGTACGTCTTGCTGGACATAGCCACACAGGCTGCTGTCCAGGTGGGGCTGACTCCACTGAGAGTGGACCCTGGCTGGCAGTGACGTGTGTATTTCCTTATCTCACCCGGTGACGCTTGCTGTCTGTCTTGGCCTGAAAAGCCCATGAGGCTGTTTAGGATGAGCAACCTGGACCCCTGTCCACCCAGATGACCCCGCCTGTCCAGCCAAAGGGGACAGAATCCACTAAAGAGGCTGCATGTGCTGTCTGAATGCAGATGCTGAGCGCTAAGAGCAAGGTTCTTTCGGAAGCCCCAGTTCTCTGTCTGGTGCTGGGCCTGGGAGCAGAGAGGGGTCAGAGCATGGCAGGCTGTGCTGCTGGATTGTGGGGGCTCCAGCCTGGGCCCTGGAAGACCTATGAGGCTCTGCTTGGTCACCTTCCTCGTATTCCCATTAAACAGACAGGTCTCGGTCCTGATGTGATGTTTAGGGTTAAGTAAAAGACAGGCTGTGTGTGTAACTCAGCAGGTCAAAGGTTTGCTGATCAATCCTTGTCTCAGCTCCAGTCTTTCTCACAAGGCCTCCCCAGGTGTCAGCCCTGTGAGATATCTCTTCCAGGAGACAAGCCCCCTGCTCTGCCATCTACACCCAACTGGCTATCCCCAGACTTCAGCCTCTTCCTTCCCCAGCATGAGACTCCTGGGGAAATTCCTTGTGGACATCATCTCGGAAGCAAGGGGTACAAGGCTCTCTTTCAGCATCTGTGCATTCCTGCTAGGATAGTTAGGGGAGGCAGCACCGGGAAGGGGCAAGGCACCCTCCATACCAGGCAGGTGGAAGCCCCCACCAAAGACCACAGCCAGATGTACTTATTTATGGCAATTTGGCCACATCTAGGCTTACTCTAATCAGAGACTCCAGATCTGGGAGTGTGTTTCTTGGTTTAAGACTTTCTCTCTGGGGCCACTCCCCATTGGCCTGGTCTTTACACCACCTATGCCCAACACAGAGCCCTCCCTTTCCTTCCTGCCTTGCCCCCTTCCTTCTTTTCCTAACTCCTACCTCTCACTTCTCTCCTTTCATCTATTCCTCTCCTCCTTCCGTCTCCCCCTTCCCTTTCTTCTCTGTCCCTTCTTCCCTCCTCACTTCATCTTCCTCACTCTTCCCCTCCCCTTCCCCTCTTCCTCCCCTCCCCTCTTCCTTCCCTTTCTTTCAGGCTCTCTTTTCTTCCCATCTTCCTTCACTCCCTCACCGGATACTTTTCTTTTCTCTCCCTCCTACCCTCTCCCTCCTTCCCGTTTTCTTTTCCTCTCCCCCTCATCACCATTTCCCCCTTTCTGCCTCCACAAAGCA
>CM053760.1:71693362-71764111 GCA_028658305.1 Pachyuromys duprasi
TTCGTGGCTGCTTTATTTGTAATAGCCAGAACCTGGAAACAACCCAGATGTCCCTCAGTTGAGGAATGGATACAGAAATTGTGGTACTTTTACACAATGGAATACTACTCAGCAATTAAAAAGGAGGAAATCATGAAATTCACAGGCAAATGGTGGGACCTGGAAACGATCATACTGAGTGAGGTATCCCAAAAGCAGATAGTAAAAATAAAAGAGGGGATTTGGCATCATTGTGTGCAGAGATGTGTGTTGGTTTTGCAAACACTTGAGCATCTGAAGATTTGGGTGCCCATGAGTGGAGGTAGGGGCTCCCAGAACTACTCTTTTTGTAGATATCAGGACAACTGTGTATCCATAGCTCCTCAAACCTGTGAGTGCCCAGAGTGCTGACTAGGATGAGGCCAAAGTGTGGTGGACTATCAGTACCCATCCCCAAGAGCCCATGTGTGTTTTGGTTTGCTGCAGCACTCCATAGAGAGGCTGCAGAGAGCACCAAATGAGCCATCTTGAGGTCACAGGGACAAGTCTTCTGGATGTGATATTCTGCCAGGAAAAGCCAGGTACTCAGAGATGCATTCCCCAGTTCAAACATCCATAGGCTTCTCTGTAATTAGGTCTCCATACCACCAGCCACTGCTATAAACCTGCCATGAACTAAACCCTGAGGATGGCAGGGATATGGAAAGAGAGAAGAAGGAAGAAATTCCGTGCAGTAGCTAAGCGGTGTCCAGGACCACTGGAAGTGTGATCAACTCTGGCAATGTTGCCGCATTGGAAGTGAGAGTGTAGATCACTATACAGGCCACTTCCACACTCAGATCTCCCAGTTGGTGAGTTTCACAGAGCCTCAGAGTTTATTGTATTATTCAAAGAAAACCTTTGTTGACATTCCAAGAAGCGGTGCTCAGTAGCTGTCCATGGAGTCCCGGGTGCCCCCTGCGAATATTCATGTGTGCTAGCTGAGCCCTGTTTGGCTCCAGTAAGGCTCCTCAGGCATGCTTGTCAACAAACAGAAAGGCTTGCCATTCTGCCAACAGCTTATGTAGTCTTCATTAACGCCTGTGAACCAAAGCCCACTTCAGCTGCGTGGGTTGGCGCAATCTTTGCTGCAGTCAAAGGCTCCGGAGCACACTGAGAAGCCAATACAAAAGAAATAGCCTGCCTCCTGTGCCATCTTGCAGGGTAAATAGTGCATAATAGCACGGGATGGCTCTACCCTGGTTCTTGCGGCAATGTCTTGTCTAGGAAGCAAAACACAGCAGACTGAGCACGGTGAACGCACTCTCCACACATCTGTCTACCACATTGGAGCTTTTTTCCATATCTTCCCTCAGATTAGCTTTGAAATGCTCTGGGCCCCAACGTTCAAGTCTACTGGTTCCCTGCCAGTGTTAGTCTTTTGAGTGGCTCAGGGAAACAATCTCTCAACCCCAGTTTGAACAGCAGTGCTCAGTGAGGCCCAGCCTTAAAAGCAATCGTATCTGTTAATGATTCCTGTGGAAGACAGAACAGAACCCGGCCAGAGCTGTGGATGGGAACTGCTGTATCAATCACTATTTTTGTGTAAGAGTTTCTGTGCGTTTTAAGCAAACCCACGAGGCAGTGCTAGGACGTTCCAACACAACAAAACCCAGTTTAGAGAGAAACACTCTGATGCTTCAAGAGGACAAACTTTAGCCAGGATAAAACATATGTGTGATCATATGTCTTGCATATACTAAGCACAATGTAGAACATTCTTGTGATTTGTAAGTTAGCAGTACATGTGCTATATTTGATGTGTGCTGCATGGTATAGTATATTGTCTGTTGCAGAGCTGGGTGCACTTGGCCAGCAGGGAGGGACTTTACCTTTTTCCGTAAGGATGAACAGCCTAAGCAGCAACTGCTGAGGCCTGCTGCGAGAGAAGCCACAGGCAGCATGTATGTGAGTAGGTGTGGCTGTGTCAATCAAGTTGTCTTTACAACTTGAGAATCTCAGATTTCTCACTTGTTAACTAATACACTTTGTTATATTCTACATTTGTAATCTAGTACCACATGCTGAATATTAGAAAAGCATACAAATAAATGCACATATACATATATACTCATACGTACACATACATACATATATGTACATACATGCACACATACATGGATACACATGTACGTGCATACATATATGCAGACATCATATATACACATACCCATGCATACACACATGCGTGCATATGTACACACACAGACATACACATATATACACACTCACATTTCAGATAAAGAATCTGCAGCCAGTATGTAGAGAGGAGTGAGTAGAATAAGACA
Organism: Pachyuromys duprasi; assembly: GCA_028658305.1. Taxonomy (NCBI): domain Eukaryota; kingdom Metazoa; phylum Chordata; class Mammalia; order Rodentia; family Muridae; genus Pachyuromys; species Pachyuromys duprasi. Next base: position 71,695,669 of record CM053760.1, read on the forward strand.
TGTATTTCAGTGAGCAGTCACGTGGAGAATTCAAGGAGAAACTAGAGAAGAAAATCATCTGAGCCTCTGTCTTAACATTTCTTTTTTGTGGCTGTCAGGTCCTGTCCTGCTGGGCATCTGGGTGACTGAGAGGTGTACAACTGAGCGCTTTATAAACCCCAAGGCCCTGTAACGTGACACTGACCACGAGACTGAGGAATCGTGGGGGCCGCCCATAAGCCTAACAAGCCCTTCCAACTCCAGGATTCTGACACTCACAAGATGGTACAGAGTCAGGCAGTGCACGCAGGCAGCGTTAGCACAGTGCTAAGACACGGAGTGTAATACTAGGCGTGGTGGCGGTGCAAGCTTTCATCCTAGAACTCAGGAGACAGGCAGAGAGAGCTCCGTGGGTTCCAGGCCAGCCAGGGCTACAAACAAGCCAACAAGACGACTCTGAATCTAGAGAGCTGGAGTAACTTCCCAGGGAAGAGCCGGATACCCCAGCACTGCTGGTACTCAAAGATTCACCGCGTGGAACAATGGACTCTCACATTCCCAGACATGGACAAAGGATGCTAAAGGTCTTTGCTGCTTCGTTCAGTGGTAATTGCCTTTAATTTCCCTCGGGAGACAGAGGCAGAAGGATCTCTCTGAATCTGAGTCTAGCCTAGTCTAGCTAGGGAGTTCCAGGCCAGCCAAGGCAACATGGTGAGACCCTGTCTCAAAGTGAGACAACAGAACCGGCCCACTGCTGCTCTGACTCCACACCAGTGTCCCTGAAGGGGACCGGTGGGCTCACAGGCCCCACTCTGCATTTCTCCTTCCCTACAGCCATGGAGGATTGGAACGTTCTAGAAACCCCGGCCAGGACGTACAGCCGACCGATGCCTTGACTTCTTTCTCTCTGAGGAGGTAAATCCCCCCCCCCTTGGTTGTTATGACGAGTGCATGATTCCACGTATACAAAAACTGTCCAAACTTTAACAAGCATTTTTTAAGGAGCTCTTAAACTATTAAGCAAGGTCCCCTGATCCCAGCGGGGAGGGGATGGCTGCTCCCCATCATAAGCAGACCCTAGTCTAGAAGGTCGCATGTTTATACGTTAACAGCTGTCAAGTGTAACATGAAGGAGGAAGGCCACGGAAGGGCTACGTAGGTGATGAAGAAGGGTAGAGCCCAGGAAGAAGTCATCCAAGAGGACAGAAAGTGGGTCACTTTTACTAGTTTTTAACTCTGTCCTACATTTTCTCTTTTTTGTGGGGGCAGGGGAGGAGAATACAATTGCACAAAGATGTAATTGATGTTGAAAGTGTGAAACCCTACGCCATGCTCCCTGGCCTCAGAAGGGCCATTCTGACCATGTGGAGGTCCGCTGAGACAGAGCTCAGTGGCTGCCTTAATCTAGCCTATGGGGTTTCTCTTTGTGAGTTTCTCATGATGAAGTGATTTTGTACCATAAGAAAAAAAATTATAAGTCCTGCGTCCCAGTCCCTGTGTGGAAAATGATTGGTGGGCGTCACCTTCCAAGTCCCCTTCTAAAATAGTTAATTCCATTCAACACAGAGGAAACTGAGACCTCCATCAAGAAGCAGCAGCGGGATTTGAACACCGCTCTGCTTTGCTCCCAAACCTGGGCTCTTTCATCTCCTTTCTGACTGTTGCCAGCTTGGACAGAGGCCAGGGAGGGCTTTGGGGAGGTGAAAGGACACACCCCTATATTTGCCAGCTTTCTGCTAAGTGTCAAAGACACCTGGGCACCTGAGACAAGGGAGCCTGCGGACAGAAACCCAAGGCCACGCCATTTGGCCCTGTTGCTCTGACTGAGAAGCCCACCGTGGCAGCAGGTGGAGGAAGCCTCCGAGGGAGAAAGAAGTGTGTGTGCAGTTGGTGTTGGGGGCATAGGCAAGGGCTATGCCCACGCACATTTCATGGCACACATGTGGAGGTCAGAGGTCAACTTTGTGTCATCTCTTCTCTCCTTCTACACGGCTTCCAAGAATGAGGCTCAGGTCAAGCTGAGCCGTCTCGTTGGTCCCTGACTTGACTTCCGACTCCTTCCTACGGTACCCTGCTATTAAAAAGGCCACAAGCTGAGGACTAAACTTTTCACATGTGACCCTTTAGGAGACAGTTGTCCAATACGAAGTACCTCAGATATCAAGTGCTTGGATCTTGAGGGAACTCACTTTAAAAACCTGGCCATGGAGGAAATACAAGCACAGTAATATGCCCTGCTACAAAAGACAGAGATGTGCATTCATACACAAGTGCGCGCGCGTGTGCACACACACACACACACACACACACACACAGCACTTGGAGCTGAAGCCAGGCTGGTGTCAGTGGTGAAACATCACTGTGACAGTTGTAAAACGCTGGAAGGATTTAATTACACTGATGCGTATCTGTTGGAAGCATTCCCAGAGACTCCAGCACCATCAGCATTCTGCAGCCAAATTAATCAACAGATTGTTATCAAGACACAAATCTGCTTGCAAAGATATTTTTGTGAAGTTTAATTCCACAAAGAGAAACACTGCTGCTTGTTAATGTAAAAAAAAAATAGACATAAATACTAGGAGAAATCACATGCTTGGCAGTTCCCAGAGCCATCAGCAAAGATTAGGGGAGTGGATGACAAGGGACCTCTGGAATTCTGGGGATAAGATCTATGGGGCACTAGCTGGCTTTTCTTCCTAGTCTGCCAAGAACAGTGTGGGTCTTACTCAGGACAGGGTGTTCAAAATGGACCATCCCACGGCTTCAGGGATCAGTCCTTCTGAGTGTCAATATTCTTGATAACATGTGTGTGTGTGTGTGTGTGTGTGTGTGTGTAGGTAGGTAGGTAGGCAGGCAGGTAGGCCAGAGGTCAGTCTCTACGGTTAGGTAGTCTAGGCTGTTTAGTGAGCCCTGGGATTCTCCTGTCTGCTTTCTCCATGTTGGTATTATAAGCACACACTGCTAGACTGGGCTTTTTTTTCACCTAGGGTCTGGAGCCGAAACTCAGGTGCTTCTGCTTGCAAAGCAAGTACTTTACAAACTGGAAACAGGGTGGCGGTTCCAGGCAGCCATGGGTCCTAGGGAAACTTTTGGCCTTTGCTTATCTCCCATCCATATCTTCCTGTCCCCATCCCAGGAAGAGATAACAGTAGCCACCGTGGCCCAGGACATCTGAGAAGGCAGATCTCATCTGACCTCCCACGCCCACCCCACAAATGCCACAGCCTGTCAGCTGCAGGTCTCTTGCTGCTGCTCCGAGTCCTGGCGGTGGTGTCAGATACAGGATGATGCTCTGCTGCCTTGGCAGTGTCAGTGGGGGGTCCACAGGAGGATGTGAGAGCCACAGACAGGAGGATGAAGGGGGTCTGGGCTGCGGTGTTGGCCCAGCCTCCACCCAGCTCACCGTCTCCCCCTTATTCCCCTACAGCCAACTCTGCTCCAGCAAGCTTTCTGTCTTTTTGAAGTTGTTTTTGTTCTTTCGTCTTTTTAATAACATTCTTATAAGTTCCTTGAGAGCTTCACGCAGTATATTTTGATCACATCCACTCATCCTCCAACTCCCCCATCCCCACCCTCACTTCCTTACCCACCCAACTTTGAGATCCCCGCCTCCTGCCCACTAGTATATGTTCCCAACTGCTCTGGGAGTGTGTGGGGCCTGTCCTGCACTGTGTTCAACCTGCTGGGAGTCAAGTCATTAAAGTGGACTACTCTCCCAGCAGCTATTAACCACCCATGGCGCCTCCAAGGCCGCCTCCCCTTGCCCGCTCCGTGCTGGGATGCTGCCTGGCTTGAGCTTGTGCAGGCCTTGTGAATGCTGTTGCAATCGCTGACAGCCTAGCAGTGACCGGAAAGCACAGGCTCTCAACTGGTAATGTGCAGAGAAGAGAAGAGTTCTCAGTCCTAAGTGGGACAGACATGTGACAGGCTCCCCCCAACCAGGCTCAGAGAGCTTCCCAGAAGAGAAGGCAGAGAGACTGTGAGAGCCAAAGGTATAGAATGACATTGTTTTTAATGGGAGACTTTGAAACCACGAGGCTGTAGTGTGGTGGAGGGGACTGAATGCACATACATTGTGTATATGAATATATCCATAATTGTTGGTGTGTGTTAGAAGTGTCAATAGCTTCCTCCTCAAAATGAAAGCTCTGTTTCAGCTGGCACCTCTATATTTTAATTTACGCTGTAGTTAATTTTGCCTCACTGACTTTTGTTCTGTGCGCTGTTCTCATGCATGGCCACATCGTGTTCTGTGTAAGCCCACCAGTACTGAGTGAAAGAGGTGAAAATGATTCTCACTCTGGACCTCAGACACAACGCTGCAGACTCCTCTCCTGTGCAGCTCCTCATTTGACCCAATAATCCCATGAGATAAATTTCTCAAGCTTAAATGTATCCGAGGGTCACCATATTTTGATTTTTATGGCTATTACCAAATTGGTATTCAAAGAGTGACCTTGTCCATGACTTTGCTGCAAGCATTCATCTGGCACGCCCTTGAAGAACACAAGGTTCTGTTAAGTGTTTGAGAGACCCTTCGGAATGTTCTAGAACACCGTGGTACCTTCCTCTAAGGTTCATGCGTTATCTATACAGAGCACACGCTGCTTTCTACGTATTGTTCCTGTTCTGGTTTTCTCCCCTTGTGTATTTCTTTGGACTGTTTTCGACTTCCTGTTCTTAGAAGGACCTTGTGTACTGTCACTTGTACTACGTTCCAAATATGGGCCGCAAATTCGTCACAGGCAGGTCTTACATTTTCAATGGATGGTGGAACAGGACCGGTATTGCCAAGTGTCACCTTCGCTGGCCTGCGTCTTTGGGATTCTGGACTTCACGGCCTGCTCAGAGAGCCCCCTTCTACCTGGTATGTCGATGGCCATTCTCCCTAGGGAGAGTCACTGGGCTTTTATTTCCTCAATCCTTCTGGAATTTGTGTGTGTAGCCCTGAAAGCCTAAGTTGTTTTGCTTTGGACTGACAATCTTAATTCAAAAAAGGTTATTTTTAAAGCTTTTGAATGTAGAGAGATCCTGAAATTTTCAGAGAGTGGGAAGAAAGGTCCCCAGTTCCTCCTGGGCTTCCTCCAATGCTTTACAACAGAAGAATAAGGAGGCCGGATGCTGAATGGCGTGTGTCACTTTACCATGGGAGCACTTTTGTAGTTACCACTGTGCTTAAGAAATGAAAGTGTTCCCTCACTGTGAAAGCCTCTCTTACGCTGTGAGCTGCAGCCCTGACGACCACTGACCCCTTTGCCATCTCGGCAGTTTCCTTGTCTCAAGGTTGTGACACAGGTGAGGTCACACAATGTACATTCTGTTGACATCATCTGCGTCCTGTATGACGCCCTGGCATGGACGTTCCTGAGTGTTCCAAAAGTGGAGTGTCATAGGTGACCCTAACCAGTCGCTCCTGGTGGAGTAAGCGGGCTGGTCCAGATGTTTGCCACAGTTGTTCACAGGTCCCTGCTCGAAGCCTAGATTTCACTGATGGGGTGAGGTAAAGGCACAGGGAGCCAAGGTGGGTCGTAACTGTGTGGTGCGTGGTGTGTGTCCCGTCTCGCTGGTGACAGAGTGAGACCATCACACACCCCAGGCATGCACTCAGCTCCTCAGCAACTGCAAACCCTGCGGGAGTTGCTTCCGTCTCTGAGAAACCACCAAACTATATAATGTGTTTCGTCTCACTGCCGCACGCACAAGGGACAAATTCTTCTGCCCCTGTGGCAGCATTCTAAGTTACAGCCGACACTCAGATTTAATTTTAGCTTGTCTAATAGATCCACAGGGGTGTCTGACTTTTTCTTAGAAAGCTAACGGTACCAGCAACCATCTTCCAATGACCACCTTCCATCTTTGTGTCCTCTTCCTGCCTCCTGCCCATTTTCTAATGTTTTTCAATGCTGACTTTTGGGTGTTGTTATTCTGGACATGAATTCTCGTCAAGCACGTAGTTTGTGGAATACTTAATCCCTGTCAGCAGCTTTTCCTTTCATGCCACCAGAAGAACCTTTTTGGAACAAGAGCTTTAACATTTTACCACTTTTTTGAATTTGTGCATATTTTGTATATGAAGGTCAGGGAGGGTGCTTGTGTGGAGGTCAGAGGGCAATGTGTAGAAGTCTGCTCCTTCCACCATGTGAGGCTCAGAGACCAAACTCAGGGTGGCAAGCACCCTGACCTGCTGAGTCATCTTGTTGGACACAAAATTTTTATTTTTGTTGTAAAGTCTATACTCTCATCTTTCTCTTTTGCCTTTTATGGGCCCTAAAGAGATTCCTCCGTTCTTTCTACTTGTATAAGCTTTACATTTTGTTTTAAAATATGATTTATTAGTCAGTTCTCTAAGGTAACAAAACTGATAGTATATAGTATATACTATATATATTATATACTATACCATATTGTCTATTATATATTATATATGTTATATACTTATTATAGATGGAGATTTATTAGAATGACTTATAGGCTGTGATTCAGGTAATCCAACAATGACTGTCTATGAACAAACAGAACATCCAAGAATCCAGTAGATATCTAGTACTCAAGGCTGGATGTCTTAGCTGGCCTTTACTGTACGCTAAAAATCACAGAGGAATAAGCTCTAATGCCAGTGAAGGAATGGACTTGCCAACAAAGCAAGTGCAAGCAAGCAAAGAGCAAAAGCTTCCTTCTTCCATGTCCTTCCAGCAGAGGGTGTGTCTTTCTGCCTTGTGGTCCAGATTGGAAGTGGACTTTCCTACGTCAAATTAAGCAAAAATCCCTCACAGGTGTGCCCTCTATTTTTGGATTTTTATTTAATTCCAGATGTAGTCAAGTTGACAACCAAGAATAGCCAGCACACACTGGGGTCTGCTCTGAGCAGATTTTGGTTTGAGATATGAGATTTAGGTTGAAACATCTACTCTTCCTCCACAAACCACTACTGCGAGTCTCAGAGATGAGCGGGCAGTAGGAAATACAGCTCAACTGGTAGAGTGCTCACTTAGTGAGCAGGACGCCCTGGGCCTCACGCTCAGCACAGCGCCCAGCTAGGTGTGATGGTGGGCAGCTGTAACCCAGAATTCAGGAGGTAGAAGTAGGACGATCAAGACTTACAGCTCATCCTTAGATACAAGGTTTGCCCAAGGCCAGCCTAGGCCACGTATGCTCCTGTCTCAACAAAATAGAAACAAAACCCAGTGTGCGTGCTCTGGAAACTAGACCAGTGTTTGCTCAACTGGTCCAAGTGTGCCCTGAGCACGCACGAAGGGACACAGGGTGGATCACTGTCCCTCACAGTGAGCACACAAGTGCTCTGTCTCTGAGTGGCTGTAAACACTGACTCAGGGCTGGCTTTCCACTAGTTTTCATTTTTTAAGCCTAAGAAATGAGCCTGACATGTATCTCTAGCTTACACTGTGTGACGCCATGGACTCCCTATTAGCTCTATGCATTTGGGGATTCTGTTGTCTAATTGTCGTTTACTTTTACTCTTCCTTGTTTTCCCTACGTTAGCCATCATGTCATTTACAAAGAGAAATAGTTTTATATCACTCTTTCCAGCTGACCTGACCTGCATTTTCTTTTGTGCTTCCCCAGAGAGCCTGGAACTCGGACAGCGCATTGACTACAGCAGTGAGAGGGGCCCTTGGCTCGCGCCTCTGTCCCCGTCACAGAACTCAGCTGTTGGGACTTCCCATCGCTCTGTGCGGTTCTAGCCGCAGGGTCTTTGCTGTGTTGCTTATGAAGCTGAAGATGCTCCTTCTAGGCGCAGTTTCCCAAGAGAATTCCAAAATCATTGGCGACTGCTGAGCTTTTTCAAAGTCTTCCTTGCTTGATGTGACCATGTGATTTTCAGCTTTGTATAGTGTTAGATGAATCCATCTTTTATCATCAAGCTTTGCATACCTGGAATGTGGGTGTGATGCGTATTTCATTTTATATATCGAGGGAGCCTGTTCACTAAGAATCTCTTGAGAACTTTTGCGTCTTCAGAAGTGCTTGTGTAAGTCTGTGTGTGTGTGTGTGTGTGTGTGTGCATGTGTGCGTGCAGTGTGTTTATCTGTGGATGCGGCCCACATGACCAGGCCACATATGTGAGGGTCAGAGGGCAAGCTCAAGCCTCAACCCTCACCTTCTACCTTCTTCTAAGTGGGTTTCTTGGCTTTCTGCTACATACACCACACCGCTAATGTGCTTGGCTTTGACATGGATTCTGAGGACTCTCTCTGGCAATTCTGCCATGGCCTCCAGGTTATCTACAAGCATGTCATTCAGACACTAAGAAAAGCACCTGTTAAAGTAAAATCCCCATTATCTTTCGATTGCTTATTTCTCAATTAATCCTAAAATGGCCAAGAACAGTCTGTGTAAATTTTCAGTTCCTTTCAATTTGCTGAAGGAGGCTGTTGAGATGGCTGGCTCAGTGGTTAAGAGTGCTGACCTCTCTCCCTTCATCGGTCGAGGACCCCTGCCAAACAACTTAGAACTCCAGTTCTGAGCGGATCTGATGCCCTGGCCTCTGTGGCCACCTGTATTCATGTGCATAGACACATGCTTTAAAATTACACATGCTTTAACTTTCAGCTTTAAAAGTCACTGAAGCTCACTTTACGACTGAGTCTGATCTCTCTAGGGTGTGTTCTCCATCCCAAAAACAAAGATGGAGCAGCTGCTGGGATGTGCTGGCGAGTGTCAGTTGAACCGTGGTATACACTGACAGCAAATTCTTCTGTCTTTCCTATTTCTCAGCCTAATTCTCTTTCATTTGCTGAGAAGAATGTTAAAGCCTCCAACTGTAAATGTAAGAATTATCTAATTCTCCTTTCAGGTTTTCTTTAAACACCGAAGTTTCTTTTATTGCATGACCTTTGCATAAGAAAAAGCACCTCTGGTAAAGCATCATGCAATCACTGATAGGCAGATTTTAATTACACACAAGATAGGTGGCAATCCAAAATGGAAAAGGTATTTACAAAAAGTGCATAAGTGTCACATGACCTTTTAAATATAGTTTATTTTGTAGTTTTACATTGTTTTTAGAAAAGGCTTCTATCCTTCCTCCCACTCTTCCACAAAACTCCCTGAGCTCAGCCTATTGTTTGGCTGTGGGTCTCAGCATCTGTTTCCATCAGCTGCTGGATAAAGCCTCTCAAAAGACAGTTATGCGTGACTCCGGTCTGCAAGCAGAGCAGAGTGTCACTAATAGTGGCAGGGGTTGGCTGTCTCCCGTGGGGTGGGTCTCCGGCTGGGCCAGTCCTCAATCTCTGCTCCATATTTATCCCTATACTTCTTGCTGGCAAGACCAACTTTGGGTTGTAGGTTTATGGGTGTGTTAAGTGTCCCCTTCCCTCCACTGCACATCTCACCTGGCTACAGGAGGTGGCCACTCAGGCGCCCCTGAGGCTAGGAGTCTCAGCTAGGGCCACTCCTATAGACTCTCAGTAGCCTCCCCTGTCCCAGTGATGACCCCCACACTGACTTCCTTCTCTCCCCTAGGCCTAACCCCCATCTCCCAAACCCCTCCCCATTTTCCCCACACCTGATCTCCACCCCTGTTACCTTCCCCAACCTCTCTCTCACCCAGTTTCCTGTCTCCATCTACTTCAATTGTCTATTTCCTCTTCTGAGTGAGATTCAAACACCCTTGTTGGACCCTCCTTGGCTTCTTTGGGTCTGTTGATTGTAGAATTTTTACCCTGTATTTTATGGCTAATATCCACTTATAAGTGAGTACATACCATGTGTGTCTTTCTGGGTCTGAGTTACTTCCCTCAGAATGATATTTTCTGGTTCCATCCATTTGCCTGCAATTTGTAGGATGTCTTTGCTTTTAATAGCTGAGTGGTATTCCATTGTGTAAATGTACCGAATTTTTTTTAAATCCATTCTTTGGTTGAGGGACATCTAAGTTGTTTCCAGTTTTTGTCTATTGTAGAATGATTATTAATATTTAGTATTGATTCATATGATTATTAGTACATATGTAAATAATCCTTAACTCACTATTAATATAACTAAAGACACATACACCTGTTAGATTTTCAATAAGCCTTACCGCACTGGGACTGGGCAGATATTAACCCCCTAAGCTATTTTGTTTACTTTCCAGCCCCTGGAAGGGCTCATGTTCAGTGTGCTGAAAAGGCAGGGCTTTGGGGAAGACTTCGGCTGGATGACACATCCCCACACAAGCAGGCCTCAGAGATGAGTCCCACAATATACATACCTTAAATGTGATAGACTTTTGTTGTTTCACAATAGGTGATTTTTATATTAATATGACTGCCTGAGTGGGAACTGCAACCCAGATCATTTTATTTGAAGCAACTTTGTTGACTATACAGCTAATTAAAAAATTTTTTTTTTAAATTCTGTGTTTGTATGTGCCTGGGGCAGGGCTATGAGCATGTGTGAGTGAAGGAGGGTGCCGTAGAAGCCAGACTAGGGCTCTGGATCCCCTGGAGAGGGAGATACAGGTGTTGAGAGCTGCCTGACTTGGACTCTGGAGACTCTAGAGCCTCTCATGATCTCTGCCTGTCTTAACACTCAGCCATCCCTCCGGCTCCTGGGTTCTGATCGTAAACCCACCCCGTCAGTCTCAGCCTTTTCACTGATGCACCTAGAGCATCCACAGTTAACTCGAGCCTTGATTGGTGAAGCGAGTTGCTTTCCATACCAGTAATGCAGCTTGGTGCTGGACTAAAATGTGTACAGTCTTGGGTTTGATTCCTGAAATGGCAAGAAAATAAGAAAAAGTAGAGCAAACATGCTTTTCTTTATACCCATTTCCATGCGTGATTCCCACCAGGAGGCCTAGGCAACCTTGGCACACTTAATAAGTTTTGGGCTAGCCTGGGCTATACAGCAAGACCCTGACCCTATGGGTGTGAGTCAGAGCTGCAGCTTCTGCTGTGGTCTAGCCTTTGTCATCCAGCTGTGTCTACTTCAAAGCCTTGAGGCTGATCGTTTGTGTGGGGTGTCCCTGTTGAAAATACTGTCTAGACTCCGACTTTCGCTGGCTGTCCTTCTCTACAAAAGGCAAACCAAGATGGAGCAGGAGGCTCATCTTAGTGGGGAGAGCACTAACTCCAGCATCAGCACATGCTCCAGCATCGCGGACAGTTAGTTTCCGTGGTTGCCCTAGTTAACTGCCAACTTGACACAGTCTAGAGTTACCTGAGGAAAATATTCCCAGTTGAATAATTTTCTTTATCAGGGTGGCCTGGGGATATGCCATAATTTATACAGGATGGTCCAGCCCATGATGGGGCTGCCATTCCCTAGGCATAAACCTTCTAGTGTATAAACAGTACTCCAGGTTCCTGCCTTGACTTCATGGACTGTGTCATAGCTGTGGAAGCTGAATAAAGTTGCTTTTGCTCAGAGTATTTTATCACAGCAGCAAAATGAAATCTGCCTGAATAGAGGCACACCCTGTAATCCTAATCCATGGATGGCAGAGGCAGGAGGATCAGATATTAAGGCCATCTTTGCCTATATAGCAACTCCCAAATTTCCAGGCCAGCTTGGCTAAGTAGGATCCTGTCTTAAAAAAAAACATAGCATGTTTTGTTTTGTTTTAACTGTAGTGGCTGGTTTTATGTGTCAACTTGACATAAATTAGAGTCATCAGAAAGGAAGGAGCCTCAGCTGACAAAATGCCTCCATGAGATCCAGCTGTAAAGAATTTTCTCAATTAGCCCATTGTAGTTGGTGCCATCCCTCAGCTGGTGGTCCCAGGGTCTAGAAGAAAGCAGGCTGAGCAAGCCATGGGAAGCAAGCCAGTAAGCAGCACCTCTCCGTGGCTTCTGCATCAGCTCCTGTCTCTAGGACCCTGCCCAATTTGAGTTCCTGTTCCGACTTCCTCCAGTGGTGGGTTATGATCCGGAAGGGTAAGCCAAATAAACCCTTTCCTTTGAAACTTGCTTTTTGGTCATGGAGTTTCATCACAGCAATAAAAATCCTGAGAGACAAACTGAGCAGACTGGAGCCTCCTGTTGTCATGGGGTGGCAGTGATTGCATCTCAGTGGCATCAATTCAGCAACTCATTTGACAGGGAGTTTACTCATCCCACGTGCTCTCAAGAGGAATGCTTTTCCCCCACTTCTCCTGTGAGAACGTGACAGCAGGAGGAGGGGGGTGGCATTAGCTCATACTCATTCCTGCAATGGCAGAAAGAACAAATTTGGATAGATGCCAGAATGGAGAATGTCTGGTCTGGAGAGCCGTTTTTATTTAAGGAAATAAAGATGTAAGTTTCAGCGAAATTGGGAGAGGAAGAATTGCTTACGGCAAGGTGTTACTTCTAGATCCAATGAGAAGTACTTTTAAAAGACCAAGCATCCTCCTCCCCACAGTCTCAAAATGATGTGGGCGAGGCCTCCTCATCCCCCGACCCACCCACAAGGTCCATCTCAGGACCGGAGAGGTGCATATAGGGAGCCTGTGTCCACTGCTGGGTCTCAAGTCCTTTCACAGGCACCCATAGCATGGCCAAGCCCAGCAATGTCCAGATCCAGTTCTCGTCACTGATGAGGACATGGAAACCTTCCTAGAGCCTTCCATAGTCCTTATAGAAACCTTATAGAAAGTCCTTATAGAAATGAGCTGACTGGTCAGAGGCCCCGGGCACCTTGTGGCTCAATTACGCATAGTAATTGACAGTGACAATAGACTATCAGGGTTGAGATTGACTCCCTCATGCCCCAGGTCCCAACCCTGTCCAGCACTCATTTGTAGTTGTAGCCTCTAATATCCCAGAAGTGACTGTGCTCACAGTTAGAGGGCTCTTCAAAGGTAATGGAGGAAAATGGAGGTCCCTAGGGAGGACCCGGATCCTGTGACTGATCGGATGGGATCAGGGTGCAGGGAACTAACTTTGGGAAGACACGTCTACTAGCTAAGGAGTAAGCTTCAGGCTCCCAGCACCCAGAAGTGGGAGAGAATGCATGTCTGTGGGTTCAGTCATCTGGTCAGGGTCCTTTGTCACAGCACACTGAGCTGACTGGTGCAGGTAATTCACCACAGTGATACAGTTGTAGAAAAATGATTTTTAAAAATAAGTTTAAGCTTATGACAGAGAACAAAGAAGTGAGTCATGTCTCAGATATGGTAGCATTTTGGAGAGATGGCTCTGTTGGTAAATGCCTACTATGTGAGCATGAGGACCTGAGGTCAGATACAAGCTGATATAGTGATACATGTCTGGAGTCTGATGAGGGATGGTCACAGGGCAGACACAGGGCAATCCCTGGAGCTCCCTGGCCTAGCAGCCTAGCTGGGTCCATGAGCATCAACTTCAGTGAAAGCCCCTTTCTTAAAAAATAAAATGAAGGTCAAATATCCTACTTGACCTTAGCATCATATGTACACACACGCAGTTTATGTGCCCCTACCACCAACAGGCATATATACATACACCCATGGGAACATGTACATAGCACACATACACATTTAGCCAAACATCTCAATCATCTTCCTGGGGATTTTCATGCCAAAATACTCTCTGTAAACAGCCTGGCACAGCTGACCTTCTCCCCCCACCCCCCTTTGGACAACACTGCTGCTTTAACATGGAGAACCTGGCACAAAACCAGACTCCTGTTCACTTTCTGGTTCTCCCTGGCCCCACAGCACCCTCTGTCAGCAACTTTCCTCCTGGGCACCAGGAAATCAAGCTCCATGTTTGGGCACTGTGTTCTCGGTACTGAGCACAGCTGCCTGACTCGTTAAACACCTTCGCTCTTTGATGATGATTGGGTGCAATCGGTAGAGAGCTTGCATAGCACGTTCACAGCCATGGCACTGACCCCCAGCACATCTGGGGGTCACGGTAGTACACATCTGTAATCCCAGCACTTTTGAGGTGGAGGCAGGAGGCTCAGAGATTGAAGGTCATCCCTGGCTACGCAGAGAGTTCAAAACCAGCCTGGAATACGTGAAATCCTGAGATACACGAGAGCCACACCAAAAGGTATTTTTAAATTATAAAAAAATCAACTGATAGATAATTGAACAATTGCATGTAAGTCTCTATATGCTCCTAGAAATGGAAAAATAACACATCTCCGTTTGTACTCTGCTGCTCTCAACATGTCCAATGAGCCCAGAATGATCCTGTGTGACAAAAAATAGGAGGAAATGAAGCCCACATACCCTGCAGGTTACATCAGAGAGCTGATCTCAAACTTTAATCTGTCAACGTCAGTTAATTAAATGCTTTCTAAATGTGGACTGGCAAGAGCCCCTCCCTCCAGTGTGCTAAAGGGGTGGGTGTGCACTGCGAGATAGATCGTCTGGATGGTCTGAAAGGGGAAGGAATGCCAGGCACTAGCTCCAGAAAAGCCATGGTGAGCAGTCACTGGAGACAGAATCCCTCTGGGGCAGGGCATCTAGCTCCCCAGGGCTTCACCGTGTGGGCATCCTTTAGGCTGTGGGGCTGTAAGTAGCCCGTGGTCTCCCTTGAGAGTCATTGAAAGGCAAAATAGCAGCTCTGGATGACAGACAAAGAGTCCACACTCAGAGGCCACCAACTTCAGGCCAAACAAGCCAATCATGAACTTCCACCTTGACGTTTATTTATTCATCGTTCACAGGACAGCTTGTGATTTTGCTACAATGAAAAAATTAGCGTAATTCAGTTTGCAGTGTCTGTCTCAAGACTCTTTTGACCCTTGTTCCCCTCTGGCATGCAGGTGAATTAATGACAAAGAGACTCTGTCGGCCTCCCTAGTCATTTCTTAATTTCCTAGAAATGACTCGTTTAGGCTAAGTGGTGCCAGTGGAGAGGGGTGTGTGGAGGACATTCTAGAAGCTCAGGTTTCCTGAATCGAGTGATTAGGAAAGACATCTGCTGCTCCTCAGTCTTGCAGGAACCCCACCACCACCACCACCATCTTGTGTTTTCCCCATAGTCCCCTTGCCACAGACTCCTACAGATATCAGAGTTCAAAATCTCTATCTGCTGGCCTCTGTGTGAAATCCACCAGCACACGTCACATTTGCTTCCGTGTTGGATTGCATCTGGTTTTTGTTAAGTCACTTCCGTTGCTTTGACAAATTTCCAGAGATGAGTCAGCTCAGAGGAGGGTGGGCTTATTTTGGCTCATGGTTTCTGAGGCTTCTGTCATGGTTTCATTTGCAAGGGCTGTGCTGAGGCTGTCCAGCATGCTGGGAGTGTGTGGTAGAACACAGCTGCTCACCAAGAGGTGCGCGGGGCAGGGACAAAGTGCCTCTTCCAAGGGCCTGGCCCACTGCCTCCCACTATGATGAACTCCTCTTCATACCACCACCTCGCTCCGACTCCATCAGTGAGTTAATCTGTCCATCGGATCAGAGCCCTCAGGACTCACTCACCTCCCAGAGTTCACCCCTGGACACTGCTGCAATGAGGGTGTGAGACACACAAGCATGGGGGATATTTCAGGTATCCCAGTATAGCGCTGTGTCAACCACTGTTTTCTGGTCTCGGCTCTTTAAGACGACAGACATAAGTAACAGAAGAGACACCATCTGGGGGCATCATCCGCACACACTCTCAGCGGTGTGTCACTGCCTTCCTCCACCGTGCACGGTTCTACCTCTAACCCTCCCTCAGGAGGAGCCCTGGCCACAGGCAGGGACTTCCACACCCAGTGACTCCTGAGGTCACAATGTCCAAAGCAAGGGAGAGAAGTATTAGCGAAGGAGGGTTCCCACGGGGACTCTCGTTCTCTCTGTCCTTGCAGAGCTTCCACAGCTCTGGTGGAGGTGACCTCTGCCTCCACTCCACTGGCTGCTTTACTCTTTGCCTTTTTCAGAAAACACCTTACTTCCTTAACCTTTTCATGTAAATGCCGTGTGTGGCATACATCCCCCTCTGTCGACCTGGACAGTTCTACCTCTGCTCTGTACTGTGAATAGCACTGCAGAGAACACCGATCATGGTTATCTCTGAGGTACTGTTCTCCTCTTTGTTTAGAAGAGTTTTGCTCTGTAGACCCTGCTTCTGCCCATTTGTGAGGGCATGCTATCCCGTCCCTCGTGAGGATGCCGTCCGGATTCAGGAGGCAAAGCCAGTCCTGTTACAGTTAGCAGGTGCACACTCCATCCCTGTGCGACCTGGACCTTGTCTGTCGACCTTCACCCACCTGCATCAGGCTTGGGAATCACCGATTAGCTTTGTGTTTCCTTCCAGGCACTTCTCTTCACACTAAATCCACAGATGAAGAGTGTGCTGGCCTCAATACACAGGATGGTGCTGAGGACTCTAGCGCCATCTGCCGCCCACACAAGGACTCACAGGAGGCTGGAGAAACCCTGAGCACCAGCTTCTGGGTCCACAGTCCCGCAGAAAAGACCCTTTGAAGAGAACATTGTGGCCAGAAAAGTAATTTGTCCTCTTCCATGTACGTATGTACATATAAATGCAAACTTTTATATATACACGCATCGGTTTTTAATAATATATAGCTTACTACAAAATATAGGTGTTTATACAAACTGTGTAAGAGGGTCTGCCTCCTCATCCTACCCCATAAACTCCAAACTCTTAAAACACGGTTCCTCTGCTTGTCAGGAAACTGACACCAGGACATACAATTCTTCTTCCATCCTATGGATTGAACTCAGAAGTACCTTTAGGTGGCCGTCCTTCGCCCAGGATCCCGGCAACAATTGGCTGCTACCCACTCTCAGCACTCCTGCCTCTATCAAAGTCCGGTGCTGAGGGATGTACAGGAGCTGGTCTATAGGCACCATGGGATCACTCAGGTGGACAATGCATCCTCCTCCTGGGATGTGAGATCCACTCTCCCCCGCCCCCCGTGGATGGGGTCCCTAGGTAGGACCAAAGGGCAGAGCTAGCGATGATGTCCCATTGGTAGGTGTTGACTTCACAGGCACTAGGACCTGAGCTTGGACCCCCAGCATCCATATAAAAGCTTTATGAGACGGTGTACATGTATGGCCCTAGAACTGTGAGGTTGGGTTCAGGGAAGACACTGGATTCTCCTGCTGGTTACTGGGTCAGCCTGCACCACAGAAGAAGCTAGACCTGACACAAAGTGCTAGAACAGGCAGCTTGGGGAGCATCTTCTTTGAGTGGGTCTGAGCAGGAGTGCTTGGACCAATTGAAGTCGTTTGTTTGGCCAATCACAACCGTTCAGTTTGAACTAATCAGCCAGAAACTTTTGAGCTTTGGAGCAGTCACAGCCTGGCTAGTGGTCACAGTAGTCCATTGATGAGGATGTGTGCTTCCTATTTGGGTCACTGGGGTTCAGGGTGCAAAGAGCCCAGTACAGACTGAGCCAGCATTCCAGTCTCAAAAAAGTGAGGAAGAGCCTCACCGTGGTGGTGCACATCTTTAATCCAGCCCTAAGGAGGCAGAGACAGGTGGATCTCTGTGAGTTCAAGGTCAGCCTGGTCTGTGAGTTCCAGGACAGCCAAGGCGACACACGATAAATCCTGTATGAAGGCGGAGAGCAATAGAAAAGGTCAGTCTCTGGCTTCATTATTACTTTTCAAATTCAAAATATTCCCATTGAGAAACATCCCCCAAAGTCCTCACTACTGTTATGGTATTCCTCCGATTTAATACATCCCCAACTTTTATCATATATAGTTAGAACTTATTTATTATAAAGAAAAATAAACCCAGAAGTTGTAGAATTCCTTCCCAGCTGCCACTTAGCAACCTTTTCCCTTCCTCCCATGTCAGGGGACTCCTAGGTGGGTGGGGCCACCGAAGGCTTCATTCTTTGGCTGTGTGAACATGTCCCTGCGACACCCTGGTGTTTCACTTTTGTCTAAATCGTGTCACATTTCATGCTGCCTCTGTGAATGGCTTTCTCTGTCAACGTCAACAGCGGTGATATTAATTCATTTTTAGTATTCTGAAACCCAGCTCATTCATTTTAGTGGCATAATATGAATGAACTGCAAATTATCCACCTGTTATCCGATGAGGTTCTTGGGATTTTGCCAGTTACTCATCCATCATTCTCGAGCTCCACTTAGGTGTCAGGCTCAGCCCTGACGTCTTGTCAAACAGGAGCCCCCGGTGCAGTGGAGGGTGGGCACAGTGACAGGCCAAGCAGGCGAGCAGGCAGAAGTGATTTCACTCCAGCAGGGATGCTTCACCTTGGGGTGCAATGTCTCCTCCCGGAGTCCTGCCAAAGCATTGGAACCTTAGCTCTTAAGCCCCTTCAGTGACCACCAGTGTCCACTGGCCCTTAGCCTGCAAATCCAACCTTGCAGGCATCTCAAGCAGTGAGGAGACTCTCCTGTCCCTGCTCTCAGTTACATCACCAGCCATTGGTTTCACATGGTGGGGAGTTCACTCTCTCACACTCACTGTTGTGGACTGAATGAGAAATGCCCCTCCCCCACAGGCTTGTGTACTTGAACACTTGGTCCCCAGATGGTGGCCCTGCAAGGAAAGGTTGTTGTGTGGCTTCGATGAGAATGCCCCCCAGAGACTCATCTATTTGAAGGCTTGATCCCCAGTTACTGGAACTGTTTTGGAAAGACTAGGAGGAGTTGTGTCACTGGGGGTGGAATTTGAGCTTTCAAAGCCCAGACGCACTTTCTCTGTCTTCCGACTTAGGCTCAGGATGGAAAGCTCCCACCTACTTCTCCAGCACCGTGCCTGCCTGCATCCCACCATGATGACCTGAGGCTGTAAGCCAACTCCCAATGAAATGTTTCCCTTTCTAAGTTGCCTTGGTCATGGTGTCTCTTCACAGCAATAGAAAATTCACTAAGACGATTATCAGACCTTCAGGAAGTGGAGCCTTACTGGAGGCTTTACTAGGAGGCTTTGGGAGTTCACAATCTCACCCCACTTCTTGTTTGCAGCTGGAAACACGATCTCTCAGCTTCTTGCCCCAGCTGTCTGTCACCACGCACGCCTCCCCCACCATTACAAACTATTACTCTGGAGTTGCAAGCTCAAATAAATTCTTCCTTATAAGTTTTTATAAAGATGCATTTTTTAAGTGTATGTGGGCGGTGTGCCCTCTGATCCCTTGGAGCTGGAGTTATGGGTACTGAGGCAGTGAACTGCCTGATGTGTGAGCTAGGAATTGAACTTCGGGTCCTCTGAAAGAGCATCAAGTGTCCCTAACCACTGAACCATCTTTCCAGCTGCCTCAGTAGACTTTGAAGTAGCTGGTTGTCACTCTGTACCCATAGGGATGGTTACACATGTTTTAAAAGGTGACTGCAAATTCCAGCAAAGGTATGATAAAAAACTGTTCTTCATTGCTATGGAAAGTAGTCTGGAAGTTTCTCAAAGACTAATCTATATACACCTCAGCAATACCTCTACTAGGATGTCTACCTGAGAGACAGTTCTCATATAGAGTTTGCAAGCGTTGGTTGGTTGGTTTGACTGCGATGATGGCAATGGTGAAGGTGATGATGCCAGGTGAGATAGTCAGTGTCATGATGCCTTCTGTATACTCACACCAGTCCCGAACATACACCTTTTGAAGGAGCTCCGGGGCAAACCATGGCATGCAGGTGCAACTGAGTGTAGGAAAAGAGAATCCACAGCTTTTAAGTCATCAAGTAGTGACAATGACTGTACCTCAGCAGTTTCGGTGTGGGTCCATGCACAGTTCTCCCACTTGACCTCAACACTGACCTGTGGTGGTGCCTAGAGCAGAGACCTGGTGGCCAGAGCTGGGCTCCGACCGCTACTGTTCCGTACCACCTTCTAGCTGTACAACTCTGAACAGGTGGACTTTGGGAGGCCTCGGCCCTCTCATGTGTCAAATAGGAATCAGCAGAGCAGACACCCCCAGTGATTCTGGGGGAGTCACAAACAGCCCGGGTTTTGCTGCCGTGATCACCATTGTCACCATGGTTGCCATCATAATAGTAACGAGGACTACTTCAGTATCACCACCATCACCAGTTTTACCATCATTACCAGTCATACAGCTTGGGGCTTCCTGTCTACCCTGGGCCCAGCTTAAGGCTGGAGTGGGGAAAATCATAAGACTATGGAAAGCCTAGCTTTCTCAGCTTGCCCCAGGAGGCCTCACACACAGAGCCATGTAGCCCAAACAAGCCCCAAACAGGCTGCCCACCCCAAGCTGCAGACCCCTTCTGGCCCTCCAGGAGCTCCATCGGGATTCTCTGTGAGGCCCAATAGACTAATCCCAAAGTGGCTCACTGCTGAGGCTCGTCATTCACCAACAAGCCGGAATCCAGGGATTTAACCAGCTCAGCTTCCATCTTCACTCAGGAAACGACTTGGAAAGGAAGCAATTCGTTTTTTGTTCCATTTCCAAAGTCTTCCTTTATGCCTACAAAGCCAACTTCCTCCACTTGGCTCATGAAAGAAAACGACAAAACGCTCATCCTAATTTACACAGTGCATTGTTGCCCACATGGACGTGAAGTGTAGATCTTTATACTTGATTTGTTATAATTTAACACTTTGATAGACCCATCCATGAACATGGTCAAGTGTTCACAGCAGCATGATTTTTAAAAATAATTGCTTATTTTGGGGGGAGGCCAGAGATAGCTGAGCGGTTAATAGCACTGTTTGTTCTTCCAGAGGTCCTGAGTTCAATTCCCAGCAACCACATGGTGGCTCACAACCATCTACACTGGGATCTGATGCCCCCTTCTGGCCTGTAGGCATACATGCAGATAGAGCCCTCATATATGTAAAATAAATAAATAAATCTTAAAAAAATAAAAATTGCTTATTTTTATGTATGTGAGTGTTTTGTCTGCAAGTGTGTCTGTGCATCATGTGCAGGGCCTGCAGAGGTCAGAAGAGGGAGTTGCATCCTTTGGAACTGGAGCTGAGGATGGTTTTGAGTTCCTGGGAATTGAATGTTTGCCACTCTCTGTCCAGAGAGGACCACTGGTGACCTGAAACTAGATGGTCTCAGCTCATGTGATGTCCCCGCTTGTTCAGGAAGCCTCAATGTCAATTTTCTGGCTTCAGCTACCCCCACCCCCTCACCAATTTTGGAGTTTCAGATCCTCTGCTTCTCAGGTAGGGTGCGTGTTGGTCGCCACCATCTTGAATCCCATCAAGTTTCTGGGAATTGAACCTGGGTCCTCTGTAAGAGCAGCCGACACTCTTAACCACTCAGCCATCTCTCCAGCTCCCAAACTAGAAAAGCAGACCAATGATGTGTGTATATATATATATATATATATATATATATATATATATTTATTTATACACAAACACACTCACACAACAGAACATATGTAGCAATGGACAGCATGAACTTTGAATCAAAATTGCTAAGTGAAAGACCAGAGAAGCAAAATACCACTTGGTTGACAGGAAATGTTCAGAAGACAAACCCAAAGACAGGAGAGGAGCAGATCAAAGTGTTCTAAAGTGAGAGGGTGGTGAAGGCCATGCTCTTTGCACGTGTGGGTTAACCGTGGTCGAGGGTTACAAGCAAACGACAGTACAGTAAACAGTGGAAAAGTGAACAGAGGGTGAGGGCTCCATCCATGGAGGGTGATGAGGCCTGAACATGGGAAGATCCTATCCTGGGGCCCAGAAGCACTTATTAAACGATACAAGCATCCTTTGACAAGATAACCATAGCCCTGTTAGCACCTGAGACTTCTTCATGAGCCTTAGAAAGCACACACAGTCTGGCTGTGGCTGTCACTGCCCTTGAGAGCACCTCTGGCCCCATTTAAAAAATTCACCTCAGAACACTTTGTTCAGATGGTAGACTCCTTAACTTTTCCCAGGATGGCTTCAGATGCCAGGGCCTCAGGCAACCTTTCTACCTCAGCCACCTTGCCACCGTATCTGTCTTCAAAGGGACCATAAGGGTTAAATATTAATTCTTATTTGCCCTCACAGGTACTGATACTTTTCATAAAGTCTGTTTGAAACACAGTTGTAGATCCACAAATCTTTCGTGAACTATTTTCCAAAGTGAGGCAGAGGCACTGTCTCATAAGAGTGTGAGATGGCCCAGGCAGGTAACTGTAGTCGCGCGCTGTTCATGAGTACAAAAAAAAAAAAAAAAACCAAACAAACAAACATAGGCAGTGCTTGGACAGACCACCACAATATGGTGGCATATGAAGAGACGGAGGGCATGTGAAGAGTGCTCATGGCTCTGTGAGGCTCACATGAAATTCAGGCCTGTGCACGTGCTGCTCTGTACCTGTGAGAACATCTCTGTTGTGGGCACAGACGGGACAGTTACCCACCGGTGGCATTCTCCTGAACTGAGGGACCACCTATCTCTGTAGTCTGAGGTTCTAGAACGTACCGACTAAACTACCACTGCTTAGCCACAGAAACTTTCAGAGGCTGGTAGCTTTCCAACTTCTACCCCGAGCTTACGATTAGAATGAGGGGGAAATGGACATTTTATATTTAACCTTCTTGAAACCCCCCAGATCTGTCTCCCCTACTGTGACAGAAATACCCCTTAGCGTTTCTGTAGAACTTCTGCTTCCAGATCCTCAGGGCACCAGCCGTGGCAGCCTTCAGTACCTGGTGGCCAGTCACAGTTGGCTGAAGTGGCTTCCCTGCTTACCAAGAAGCACAAAAAGCCATTTCCCATTTTCACCCTCGGGCATCCGCAGCTAAACCCCAGGTGTACACGTTAGAGGCCAAGTTCCTCTTTCAGGGGTTGTCACTTTCCTCCTATGCCAGCTCCAGACATCCTGACCCCACCGGCTGAGGGGCCCTGGAGCTGGCTCCTCGTCCAGAGCCCAGCCTTTCCTTCCCAGGGAAGCATCCGGGCGCTTCAGCACAGTTTACTGGGCCTGGGCAATTTATCACTACTGTGCGTGACAGCACAGTGAGAGGAAGACGGGGCTGAGGGTCAGGACTTGCTATTCCAGCAAGGCCATGCTGGCCTCTCCTACCTCCCCATGCCCACCCCCCAGGGGCAGGCTACTGGAGCACAGCATGAGACCCTCATGCTGGAGGGGACATGGGCGTGCTTGCCTTGGGATATCAGAATCTGGACAGGAAAGACTTCTCTTCTGGCATTTCTTTTGTTATGATAGCATCAGCCATGACCTCCGACCTTGATATCCCCGGCTTAGTCTGGAAAGTTGGGAAGACAGGTGCTGGGCAAGGTCGCTTCTATGAGCTACAATGAGGGGCATCTGCCTCACGGTGAGGGACTTGCTGTTGTAAGGCGGTTTCTGCCTAAGACAGTTCTTTTCCACAAAAGTCACTGGACAATTTTGGGACTCTGGAGGGCTTGCAATGTGACTTAACTCAAGGTCAAGTGTGAATTTATGCAATGAAGGAAACAGGGAGAAATGGACCCTGGAAATGAGTCAGTCCTAAGGGGCCAGCGGTGCTCTGCCTCAGCATGCCATCCCTTGAGCAGCATCAAAGGCATCCATAACCCTCACTGAAAATGCATTCTGGGCCAGCAGCACCTAGATGGACTGGTGCATGGAGGCCAAGGATGGTATTGTCACAGAAGGGAGGGGCCGTGGGGAAGGGAAGCTGGGCAATGACATACCTCCAGGCCCCATCAAAACAAAGAGCCCTGGACCTGAGCACAGGGAGCTGTTTGGTGTCTGTGCTCAGGTTTCAGCCCAGGCAGCCACACTGGAAATGGAGCAGGGGTTCGGAGGGCCTTGGGTGGTGAAGAAGTCTCACTCCCCCTTAGCCCTCCTGTGCCTCAACCTTCACTACCTGCAAAGTGATGCTCCGGGCTCCTAAGGTAACACACTAGAAACCCAAGGCCACCCTCACGTCACCCGCGGTGAATCTGCACTGGAGGCTGTAACAGAACAGTGGAGAAGAGCCAGTCTGTGCATACAGCAGGGAGTCCTAGAGGTTGGGGTTGGGCAGCCAAGACAAGGCTGGACGTGACCCGAACCCTGTCGATACGTATAACTAACATGCCGATCTAAAATAAGAGTAAGCGGATATAAGGATGGAGACCTGGCTCTGCATGTGTGAACTGGGAGGTGGGAGGGAAGAAAGGAGGGAGGGAAGATGGAGGGAGGGAAGAAAAGGTTGGTGAAAAGAAAAAGCAGTGTGAACTGGCAAGATGGCTGCTCAGGCTGAAGAACTTGTCCCCACGCCTGATGGCCCAAGTTTATTCCCGAGGGTCTACCCACATACTACGATACCTGGTATGTACTCGTGTGCAAGCATACACACACACACATGCACACACAATCACAAAACAATACAAATTGAAGGAGAAAAAAGCGGTGGGAAGTCATCCCGGCCATCCGCCCCTACTCCTGCTTCATTCCCACAGAGCTGCTGGTCCTAGCAGAACTGCAAACCCTCTGAATGGCTCAGACCAAACCCCTCCCAAGTGTGCCCTCATCCAGTAGGTGCCTGCCTCAACTGAAAGTCCTTTCAACCTGCAGAAATACCAGACATTCACTTATCGGTACACCAAGCATGAGGCTTACAGAGGAAATGACAGCATGTGCCAGGCAGCTTGCCCACGGCCGTGTGAAGCAGAGGCCTGAAATGACCTCACTCGCACATATTCGGCAGAATGAAGCCAGTCACAACCCCAACGTGACGACTACCCAGAGATAATACACACAGTTAAATTACTAAGTCATTTTTTTTACGATCAAGGTACTTCCATGAAATGGCACACAGAATACCATATAAATTACATTTAAGGTCTGCACACGATTCTTTAAAAACAAACAAACAAACATTAACAATACTGTTTTCTGTACAATGTTGCTTCCTTTTGAACATTCTCAAACCAGGAAACATTTTCCCTTGAATTCCAGAAAAGTAAGCAAAATACATACGCAGTATAATTAAAAACCCTTCACAAAAATACGAAACCGTGCTGATTTCTGTAAAGGCACATTTAAAAAAAAAATCCAAGGCACTTCCTACTGTTCAGAAGCTCCTCTGTCCTTGGAGCCTGGCCGGTGGCCGCATCCTGCTCCTGCTGGCCTTTGGCTGCTAAAAAGCGCGTGATCTGCAGTGGCAGAGAAAAGAACTCTTTCCACCCTCGGCCAGGAGGAGGCTTCCAAGACATCTCAGTTCCAAGGTGCCTCTCTGCCGCCCTTCCTTGGCCTAGAGGACAGGGAGTGAAGGTTTAGCCCATTTCTTTGCACAACATCCTTAGCTCGATCTCCATCAGCCATCAGGATAAAGCAGACAGTGGTGGGGTCTCCCTGTCCTGTTTCTGAGGTGGCCACACTACAGGGACCCTGCCCAGGCTAGATGACTGTCTGAAACGGCCCCAGTGAAGCCAGAGCTGTCATGGCAGTTTAAGGGCACAGAGTGCAGGAGATTGTATAGGATTTCTCACAGTCTCGGGTGGGCAGGCTCAAACCAGCCTGCCAGTCTCTGGGCTCTGGTGCAGCTTCTCAGAGCCATTCTGAGGTCCCCATCTGGTCACATCAGGAGCTTTTGTTCTAGCATTGCAGGCCCTGAATACTCCTCAGGCTTCAAGCTGGACATGGGCCTCGCTCACCTGCAAAGTGTCACTGTCTCCCAGGAGCTCCGTCTCTGGGACAGAGCCCTCCTCCTCCTCCGCCTCCTGCACGGGACTCTGGGCCACATCTTCCGGGACGTTCGGTGCATCCTCAGTGCTCTCAGAGAGCAGGGCTGCCCTGTCCGCCACAGACGTGTTAGAGGGCGCCGTGGTGACATAGCCAGTGCTGGTAGAGCCACTGCCGCTGTGGTGTGAGCTCGGCTTGGGGACCACCTGAGGGGGCACCTGCTGTGGGGCCATCGGCATGGGGATCTGGACAGGGTAGAAGTTGGGCAGGTAGGCCCCATAGGCCGGCACAGGCTGGTAGCCATTGACTGGGATGTACAGCTGTGCCGGGGGCACCAAGGGTCTGATCTGACCCTTCATGGGGATAAACTGAGGCTGTGGGAAGGGCTGGGCCTTCTGCTTGGGTGCCATGTAGCGGGCATTGCTCACATTGCTTACAGGGCTGGTGCTCAGGGAGCTGGTCTGCGTGGTGTTGCTGGCTCCCGAGGTCTGTGCCGAGCTGTTGTAGTTGGCTAGGTTGCCCCAGGCCCGGAGCCGGCTGTGGATGTCCTTGAAGCGGGGCCTCCGGCTGGGGAACTCATTCCAGCATTCAATCATGAGGGCGTAGACCCAGGCGGGACAGTCATCCGGGCAGGGCAGCACCTGCCGGGTACGGATCATCTCCACCACGTCCTGGTTGGAGTACCCACAGTAGGGCTGTAGGCCATAGCTGAAGACCTCCCAGAGGACCACACCGTAGGACCAGATATCAGAGTCGACAGAGAACTTGCCGTACATAATGGCCTCGGGTGACATCCAGCGGACGGGCAGCAGGGAATTGCCCATCAGTTTGTAGTAATCGGCGGAATACACCTCTCGGAAGAGGCCCAAGTCTGAGATCCTCACGTTCAGCTTGTCATAGACAAGCACGTTGCGTGTGGCTAGGTCCTTATGGACTACGTGGTGGCTAGACAGGAACTCCATCCCGGCAGCAATCTGTGCCACCACATGCACGAAGTCGGGGGGCTCCAGGGCCGACTTCACCGTTCGGTCGTCGTCGGTGCTGCCCACGTCGGAGTGTGGCGAGCGCATGACCAGGAACTCATGGAGATCACCATGGGAGCAGTAGCTGAAGATCATGCTCAAGGGCTGGTCTTTAGTCACCACGCCCAGCAGGCAGACGATGTTGGGGTGCTGCAGCCGTGCCCGAAGCATGGCCTCTTGCCGGAACTCTTCCCGCAGGGGCCCCTCAGCCTTGTCCTTCAGCGTCTTGATGGCCACTGCCTGGGTTGGTTCCCCCGGGGCGGGCCCGAACAGGTGGCCTTTGTAGACTTTCCCAAACCGGTCCTCACCAAGCTCCTCCATGAACCTCACGGTGGACAGGCTGATTTCCTTGAGTTTGGCCTGCCGATGAGAAGAGTCAAGTACAATCATCAGTGCAGTGCCAGAGCAGAGGGGCTGGGAGCACCGTGGCTGGCCTGGCTCGAACTCTCTGTGGGTTTGGCCCTCCCCACAGACCTCTCGACACTCTACTTACAGCTCCAATGCCGTGAGGCTGCCCCTATCGGAAACCCTCCAGAGTCTTAACCCAGCTACCAGTTAGGGCTCTCCAAAATGCGAGCATACGCCCTTGCCCACACGTACAAACATCTGTCCACACAGCTGAGTCTGGAGCCCCATTTTCTAGTCACCCAGGCTCCCTTACAGAGGTGTCTGTAACAACCCTCCCAGCAGGCCCCACATCACAGCAGGAAGCTCTGCCCCTAACTTCCTGCCTGCTGGAATTGATTCACTTCAGAGCCCAGCACCACGTTCTACAGAGACTTCCTCAGTCTCAGGCCTCCCTCTACACTCGATGAAGAGTTTGAGATTCTTGGATGAAAGTGACACCCAGGGCCATGGACCCTGCCTACTCCTTCTGAGTGGACTGTCAGTAGACTCTAAGCCTTGTGCACCCTCACTCCAGCTGAGGGCCTGTACCTTCCTCAGGAGCCAATCCCAAGCCATGGCAAGCAGCCAGGGATTCCTGACTGAAGAGCTGAATGAGCCAGCTCTGTTCCTGGCACCCCAAGGGCCTTCAAAGTCACTTGAGTGAGGACACTGTTCTCAAAGCCAGTCATGAGCGAAGTCTGGGTCTACGAGAGCTGGTGAGGCGGTCACCTGCCGTAGATCAGTGTCTACACTCGCTTCCCTGGCATCTGGAACACTCGGGAGCAGGCCAGCCATTCAGGGTTACTGTCCCTCCCAGCTAAAGGGCTGGCAATCTTTCCCTGAAAAACAAAACAGCAGGAAAAGAGCCTCCACACTCTCTTCAAACAGTAGAGCTGTCTGAATTCTTTTTTGTGTCACCCTAAGGGCAAAACTGGGGCAGCTCACTAGGCCAGGGAGGTCCTGAGGCAGGGGTAGGGGAGGGCCACCATCTCAAGTGTGAATCCCACAGGCCTGCACAGTCCCATCTATTCAGAGAGGCGACGGGAGAAGCTACACTGCCTTTTCCACCTAAGCTGCCCACTTCCTGGTCTCCCAGCACCAGGTATTCAAGTATGGCTGGCTGTCCCCAGCTTCTGCTCCCTTTTACTTTTTACCAGGGCTCCTCAGCTCAGTGTGTGGAAGAGACCCAGAGTGTAGTGTCATGGGTACCCCATCCCTGAGCTCACACTAAGGCACACAAGAGGGCCTGTGCACGCTGGCTGGCTGGCTGACACTCCATGCTTAAGTTGGGCCCTATGGGAGCTGTCTCCTAGGACACCCGCAGGAGGACCTGTTTGTGCTGGCTGGTACCCCATCCAGGCTGGGCCCCCAAAGAGCTGCCTCACTAGGCTATGGGTCAGAGGACCTGTTTGTGCTGGCTGATGAGGGGCATCTCCATGTCCTGGCTGGGCGAGGCCATCAGCTGCCGGCGCTGGGGAGTGGAGGCTGAGGCCTTCTGCTTGTTGCGGCACATGCAGACGAGGAAGAAAAGGCAAGCGATGACCAGGGGGATGGCAATGCTGGGGACCAGGATGTACAGAATCCCCATCTTGCTGCCATCTCGGGGACCTGGGGACCACACAGGGGATTCCATGAGCTTTCAGAAGACACGCCCTTTCCAGCTCTCAGCACTCTGCCCTGCCCCTCCCACCACCGGGTAAAGCATTCAGGTATGCTGGCTGTTCCCAGAGTTCCTCTCTCTTTCACTTTTACCCAGGCCTCCTCAGCAAAATGTCCTTGGTAACCTTTCCCCTACTTAACATTTTAATGTATTTCGACAGTTTTGTATAACAACGACATTGTTTGGGGTAACAATTATAGCTGCATTCAATGTGAAAGAGCACAAAGCAAACAGGTGTCCCAAGAGCTTGTCCTTACTGCAACACGCCACAGGGGCAAAGAAAGGTTAGGTGGGGACTGACCGGCACTGGGCAGGGCAGGACGGAAAACTGGCTGGCCCTGGATGGCTCCTCACCCCAGGCAGCACACTAATGGAAGCCCGTGAACTTCAAGGACAGCTGGTGTGATTTAAGGAATTAAGGCTGACCTCTCCTACAAAAGTGTGAGGCGGGCTCTCTAGAGGGCCTGGGGAACCATGGGGTGTCTCCATCCCCTTGAACCCCATAAATAAAGATGGCAGACTGGGAAACACCCCTAGAACCGGGAAGCAATGAGCTCCCATGTGGAAGTGAGCAAACCCTTTTTGGACTGTGGTATCTGGAAGAGGTGAGCCAGTCCCCAGCGGGTGCTCTGGTGCTGCCTTGGGGAGCACCAAAAATTGCCATGTCCTAAACCCACCGTAAAACACAGATATTTACATTACGATCCGTAACAGTAGCAAAATTGCAGTTATGGAGTAGCAGCAAAAATAATTTTCTGGTTGGGGTCAGCACAACATGAGGAACTGTGTTAAAGGGTCGCAGGATTAGGAAGGCTGAGCACTGCTGGCCTTGGCTGAGGGCTGCCTTGATTAGGAGAACTGATGAAGGAAGACCATTCCCCTGCCTGGGAATCCTTGACTGAAGACAGCAGAGGGGGCAAGCTGAGGCCTGTGAGCACCTGTTGATCCCACTCTTGCTCCTGACCGCACGGGATGTCCCCACTTCCCTGCAATGGTCAACTAACGGGTTAGAAGCCAAGTAGCCCACTCTCCCTTCAATTGCGTTTGCTGTGCGCATTTTATCACAGCAACAGGAGACAAAACTAAAGGCTGTGGGGGTGCTCCCCACCCCTCAGCCCAAGAGCAGAAATGTGAATCCCGCCCACACAGCAACAAAATAAAATGTGTGTTTTTATCATCATCATTTAAAAACTACCAACACAATACACACTTACGGGGGAGAAAAAATGATAGCATTAAGGAAAGGGGAAGGTCATTATTGGTAGAGATGTGTGTCACCAAAGGCTATTTCGTTGCTGCTGGATTGGTACTCAACTTTCCATGTGTATTTTCAGTTGAAGTATACTAAGTAGCTATTTTGGCATACAGACATTGCATTTTCCTGGGGAACCATGAAGAGTCTCCATCCCCTTGAGCCCCATAAATAAGGACACCAGACTTGGATACTCTTGAACCAGGAAGCAAGACTCCCTTGTGGAAGCGAAGAAGTCTTTTTTAGTGACTGTGGTACCAAAAGAGATGACCCAGTCCATAGTGTTTGTGCGTGTGAAATCATTTTAAATAGCACCGTGTCATCTATATTCCCCTGCTGGCTGCTGTTTGGAGCAGAGTAAGATATTTTGGTCTCTTTCTGCCAGAGCACACAGATCTGTGGGCTCCTTTAGGTGTATTCAGTCCCTGCGTGCCTCCAACAATACAATACAAGCGCCCTGGGTTCTGGTCCTCCCTAGCAAGTTTTCAGTCCCCTTAACATTTCTGCCCCATGAGTGCAGACCTTTCTGAAAGCTATGGTTCCAGAGCCAATAACCTATATATTTTTCTTTACGTTTTTTAAATTGCAAAATAATAGCTATTCATCGAAATGCCCCCTACCTGGACACCCCCATGGATCTGGGAAAGTTACTGTCAAAAGCCTTTTTAATACTCCACCCAGGACAACGGGATGGCCAGCACGCTCATGTCCTACCATTTTCCCAGCAGGCCTTGTGGACCCATTTCTCAGAAGAAAGGCTTCACAGAGCCAAGGCACTTCCTTAGAACCAGACTTCACTTGGATGTGATATCACACATTTTCATTCTTGAGGTGCATCCCTGCCATGAGGACATGCTTATTAAGAGGTTAGGGGCCCTGTGACATCCCCTCCTCCATCCCCACAAAGCTGGTGATGGAAAAATATGGATATGTAGATATGTGCTCCTTAAGCAGCAGGGCATTCAGACATAGCTGACTACTGATGTCTTAGAACAGTAATTGCCAGATCCTTCTCCAACTCATGACAGAGACATCAAGGGGGATGTTGAGACCTAAAATCTACTGTCTCCTCACTCTACCAAATCTATACATGGGAGTCAAGAAACGGGGTGAGGGGAAGGGAGGAATCACTTCCACCAAGCTTAGAAAACCCTGTGCAGTGATGTTGGTGTGAAACCCACGTGCAAAACTGAATGTCCCAGGACCACACACACAGGGCCCTAATGGGAGGAAAGCCAGAGAATGCACAAGGCAGCCACCACTGGGACGTGAGATTAGGTTGCCCAGCACAGTGTTCAGAAGTTCATATCCTGGGATTACAAGTCTATTTAAAACAAATGATTGTGATGGTAAGATGGGACACAGAGTCCCCACTGTCCCCTGGAAAGACACAAATTCTTATTACAGGCAAACTCAACAGTCAACATAAAAAAAATATATATAGAGAGAATACATACTACACGGGGGTACGTCACACAGTTCCATGCGTACGTTTTTATTCTGCGTAAAGCACCACGGGCCTTCCATCTGGCCCCCAGGGTTCCGGCAGTAGGCGTGGCCTCCTCCCAGCTCTGGGAATTCTGTGCTGGATAAGTGATGGCTGTGAGGGTGCTGCAGAGCCCAAGGCTGACACTGGTGGCCTGACTTGGTGGTACTGGCCATGCCCCTGTAGTCGGCACCGGAGCCGTTGTAGCACTGGTGGTCTGAGAGAGGCAGAGAGTCAGGGGCCTGAGCATCTGGGGATACCGGCAAACCTGAATGCAGAGCCCTCTCACCCTTAGGATTTTCAGAAAGGAACCACAAAGCCACCCTGCCTCCTTGCAGAGAATCGGAAAGATCAAAGGGTTTAAAGACCTATGTCCTGGAGAAGGAGCACCAGAGGAACTGAATCAAGTCCCCAGCCCACCAGTGACATGGAAGGTGCCACAGGGACACAGGGAAGGAAACTTACTGCCATTGCTCTGTCCCTGAGACCACCTATGGGATCTGCTGGGCACCCACACCCAACTGCCTGGGTTCGTGTGCTGACAGTGGCCTCATGCTCACTTGTTCTAGGAGCAAAATGGAACTGCACAAACAACTGTGGCAAGTCCCAGGCCCGTCTCTGTGACCCCAGAGGCCATGTTTGCGGCCCGTGAGAGTCTGGCTCAGCCACATGTGAGAGCACACTTCATTCAGCCTCCACAGAGGAGCTATAACTGGGATGTGCCCGTTAAGCTTCAAGTGCATCTACTGCAAACTCTGTCCTGAGACGCATCTAATTCTTAACTCAGGCTTCACCCAGCCTCACCAGGTTAATGACGTTATCACCATCATGGGAACAGACAGTGTGCGAGTTTCAGCCCTGGCTCGGGTCACAGCATAAAGCCAAAGTCAAGGTATGGATGTACAGACTGGGGCCAGGCCCTGGCTGCCTGGTAAGGAATTGCCCACTCCTGGCACACCCAGATGACCCCAGGAAAGCTGGTCCACCAACTCCCTTCTCCAGGGACCTACCTTAGGGGCTTTCTGGGCTCTTGAGAGTTGTCCAATGCTAGGAATCCTTGGGACTCAGGAAACTGGGGGCTCAGGAGCCCGAAGGCCACCAAATAAGCCGGGAGGCTGGCCCTGCCACCTCAAGGGTCCTGACACTGACCACTCGTTTTGGAAATCTCAGGTTCAAGGAGATGGACCCAGACCAGGAAAGGGTCCAGCTGGGGTAAGAGCCTGGAGCAGGTTAATCCCCAGCCTCTAGCTCCCAACCACTAGAGGACTTTCCTGGGACTGTCCCTGCTGTGGGCCCTGGCTGCCGACCCGGCCCTGCTTAGTAGGGCGCCCAGGCCCTGAGAAGCACATGGGTGCGTTTTGACACCCCTGGACACTCACAGCGACCCAGGCGCTCGGCGGGGATCCCAATGCGCATGCAGTTGGCGGCGGCAGGGCTCTCAGGCACAGGCAGCGCTTCGCACTTGGGCAGCTGCAGCCTCATGAGGATGAGCGGGTTGGAGCGGGCAATGGTGTACTCCTGACGGCACAGGTCGTTCTCCAGCACCTCACACTCATCCCGGCACAGCTCCCGCGGCTTGGGCGCTCTGGAGCGTGCGTCGCACAGAGGGAACACGAAGTGGCAGAAGGAGGGGATGGCGAACTGCGAGCACTGGTCAGACAGGTGCGTGGAGGTGCCAATCATGGTGAAGGCAGCTGCAGAAAAGACACTCCGTCAGGTCGGCCCCGCCCCCGGCCAACATGCCCCGCCTTCAGGTCGGCTCCGCCCCTAGCCAAGACGCCCCGCCTTCAGTCCCCGATCCTCCCCTACCCCTCAGCCCCAAACCCTTGGTCCTTGACTCTCTCCACCCACTCAATCACACCCCCTACCCAAGACAGCCCTCCCTCAGCCCCCTTCTCTGGGTTTCCAGACACCTGCTAGGCTTCTGCCTGGACTCCTGACAGCCTCTCATGGCTACCAACCCTTTCTCTGAGCCCCAGCCCCTAACCTGGGTGGCCATCTTAGGCTCTGCCCCACTCCCATTACGCTATTCCAGACTCACACCCTGTCCCCTAACAGAATCACCACCCCAAGCAACCCCGCCTCTATACTTTGCCCAAACTACAACGTCAACCGTCACCAATGGCTTGCTCTACAACCCTGACGCCTCCCCACCTGTTCCTGCGGCAACCCTGGACACCCTGACCCTCCATCCCACTCCGGCCCTGGAGATCTTGCCTCACCCCACCTAACACCCAGCTCCAGAATTTTTTTTTTTTTTTAATCTCCTAACTGGTGTCTTCTGGGTACATGAGGCTCACCCTGAGAGCCCACAGAGGGTAAAAGGAATGTGCATAGAGGGCTGGGAAAGTAGGAGGTGGGGATTAGGTATGCAGGAAGACGTGGAGGGCTGAAGCAGTCAGGCCCCTCTCCGTCACACCCTGTGTTCTAACACTGGGCGAAAACGCAGAGGCTGAGACCCTGGGGCATGTACTACCAGATATAGCCAGCAGGTGGTGCTGCTGCCACCCACTTATTCCCAGAACACAGGACCAGGTGCCAACTGCAACTGCTGCAGCCAATTCTCATTTACTTTATGAAAGTGACCGTTGATTCTTCAATCCTTTGTGGGCCTAATTTTTTTAAAAGTGATTAGTTGAGACTACACTGAGAAACATATGTTCACATAGTACGAAAACATGGGTGGGACGTGAGCGGCCCCAGGAACTGGCTGGCTCAGGGATGGAAATCACAGGCCCCTCCTTGTATGGGCACCAGAGGTCAAGGAGAGTGTGTCCAAAGTTTGGTTTTAACTGAGGAATGAATGGTACAGACTTGGCATTGAAGAGGACTGCTGCCAAAAAAGTCAGCCTCAACTCTAGGCAAGCAAAGGTTAAGAAAAGCAAAACTTCCATTTCACTTAGTCACCCTGTGTTTACAGGATTCAGCCTCCAAATGTGTCATCTAAGGGCTGTTTCCTGGAAATTAGCTCTAGGCAGGAACGCTTCCACAGCTCCTGCCATCATCTCTGCCCATACTCTGAACGCCACCCATTGGCAGACCCCCACACAGTAGAGGGGTGCTGTGCTAACGTTGTGTGCTGGCTAGTTCTGTGTCAATGTGTCACAAGGCAAAGTTATCTGAGAGGAGGGAACCTCAAGGAAATGCCTCCTTAAGGCCAGGCTGTAGGCAAGCCTGTAGGGCATTTTCTTAATTAGTGATTGATGGGGGAGAGTCCAGCCCACCCTAGGAGGCACCACGCTGAGCTGGTGGTGGCCCTGGGTCTTAGACGAGGAGCAAGCCAGTAAGCCACACCTCCTGCCTCAGTCTCCCAAGGGCTGAAAGTGCAGACCTTCGCCTCCATGGCTCGTGTCACACCTTTCTTTCCAAACAGCTGTTAAGTCAAGCTGCTTGGATATCCCAGCTCTCTGGTCCAAAGGGAAGAAACAACCTTGGGTCAGTCTTGCGTCTACCCAGTGTTTGCCAACGAGCAGAATGTCAAACCCATTATGGGCTCTGTGGGTGGCATTTTGAAGACTAACTCAAGAATGCCAGGGCACACGGCTTGTCCCATAGGTCATAACTGTGACCTTCTCTCTATGGAACTTGAACTGAGGAGACAAATCCAAATATGCCGACCTAAGTAGGGTGAGCACTGTTCCCCACGACCCAGCAGCTCTGTGCTAGAGACCGGAAGAAATTTTGGCTTGGGGACCTCCCATATCCTAAGACAGGTACGCACGTGTAGTGCGACTCTGGGGAGTGAACCCAAGTCTCAACACAAAATTTACTGTTTCACATAGGCCTCGAGTACACAGTGGTGTCACAGCTCTTCCTTGGAGCTAATTACTCAAAGCCGATTGGATTCTGCTTTTGCCCATCAGGTTGGCTCGGCCTGTGCCGAGTCAAAGCGTGAAGTGCGGTTGTCATGGACCCCAAGGCTTCACTGTTGCTCAAGATGACATGGAAACCTGCTTCTGGTAAGAGCACCAATGCTGCTCCTAGAGCCTTTGCACTAGACTCTCATTTTCACCTACCTAGCTTACACAGGGCAGGCAGGCTCTACTGTGACCATGCACTCAGCCCTCTAAACTTAGGAGGTCAGGTCAACGATGGTGTACTTCTGCCTTGCTCTTCATTCCACCCCATCCCATTGCTTAGGTAAGGATCTGCTTCCCTGTGCCCCATCCCCGATTCAAATACAAAGCCTGGCCAAGAGCTCCACAGAAAGTTCAATGCCCGCACCAGTAGCTTTGCTGGTCTTTTCAGGGCCTGGGAAAGAAAGGCATCCTGCTTGGAAGGGGGTAAAGAAAAAGGATGCAGGACTCTAACTCATTTTCCTTTGAAAGCTTCTCCTAATGAAGACCCCTCCAACCACCTGCATAGAAGCTCCGAGCTCCCTACCTGTGATCCGGTTTTCAATCTCCCCCTGCATCTGCAGAGAGTCCACGTAAATGGTCCGGTTCCCGATGAAACGTGCACAGGCGATGCCCCGGTAGGGCTGGCAGAAGCCGTCTTCCTGGTCGACATCCCTGGGGAGGTACACAAAGCCCTGTGAGTGACTGCTGAAGACAGTCTGGGAAGTGCTTAGTCCAGAATTCTACAAACCATCCACGTTTGCTTGTTTGTTTGGTTTTATTTCTGTGCCAGACTCTACTTAGTTCAGGCTAATTTGGGACTCATTCTGTGGCCTCATCTGGCTGTGAACTCTAAGGGATTGTTCTGCCTCAGCCCAACTGCTGGGATTACATCACCATACTTGGCAGGCCAGCGATTTTTTTTTTAAAACCTGGTCCCAAAATTCTACCACTTTGTTTGTAATTGCCCTAATTGTTTGGAAGCAGCCAGATGCATAGATAAACAGACTGGTACTTCCACGCAACATGACACAAGCCAGGGAAAGGATGCGGGTGCCCACTGGAAGGGCAGTGAGCCCACTGAGAAGCTCTGGGCTGGGTGGAGGCTCCACTTCTGCAACACTCCGGAAAAGGCCAAGTGCAGAGCCAGTGGCCAGACCCCAGACCGATGGGTGCTGAGGGGGAGGAGGGTGGATCTGAGTTCCTCAGAGGAGCCTGAGGGCTGGAAACTTGCAGAAACGATGAGACCATGCTGGGTACATCAGCCTAAACCCATAGAAATGGATACTTAAAAGGAATGCTAATGCCCGCTTCAGCTCTCAACCAGCTCTCGGCCAGTCAATACGGCCAGTCAATACGGGCCCATCAATGGTGAGCAAGAGGAGAGCAAGAGGGAACTCTAACTTCCAGTCAGGCTTGCCATAAAGCTACCACAGCTGTTCAGCAGCTTAGGCATCATTTTTCTAGTCTAATCACCGGAAGCATTAAAGGACTTTTTCTTCTGAGGCACCACGCAGCCCCGGCTGGCCTGGAACTTGCTAGGGACGCCTCTGTGACTCTAAAGCCCTTCAATTCCTTGGCCAGGAAAACTAGGCATCCTAACGGGCCCGAGGATCCTGGAAGGAGGCAACTCCAGGCAGCTGCAGCAGAATTCTCAGGGCCGCTGAGTGAGAGAAAAATGGGAGAGGAACAGAGACTCCATGATCAAGGCTCTGATGTGAGCCTAGGCCTGTAGGACAGGTGCATGAATGAAAGGAACCATACTAAAGATCCTCCGCTATGCAGAGCCTCATTGAACCCCCTGCTCTACCAGATGCAGCCAAGCACAGACCAGAGCCTAGCCACGCCGGACACTGGAAAGAGAAACAGCTACTGGGAAGAAGCTACAACCAGGGAGAGAGAGCAGACAGTCTAGAACCATGGGGTAAGAAGAGTAGGAATCAGAAGCCCAGGAGAAACTGAGGCAG
This sequence comes from Pachyuromys duprasi, assembly GCA_028658305.1. Taxonomy (NCBI): domain Eukaryota; kingdom Metazoa; phylum Chordata; class Mammalia; order Rodentia; family Muridae; genus Pachyuromys; species Pachyuromys duprasi. The sequence goes on from CM053760.1 coordinate 71,732,702, forward strand.
GGCCCTGCAAGTACGTAGCAAACCTCACAGCCTCCCCTGTCAAGAAAGGCCTCCAGAGGGGGAATCCTAACAGGCAAAAGGTCACAGAAGGTCAAGGAACTACCCAGATTAGAGGCTGACAGCAGCATGATTACTGGGGGCGGGGGAGGGGAAGATCTGATAAGTGGACTGTTGAAGGAAGTGGAACATGAGTGTCATACTCAGACATGCACACGTAAGTACTACATGATTTAAAGATCTCTCTCTCTCTCTCTCTCTCTCTCTCTGTGTGTGTGTGTGTGTGTGTGTGTGGTCCTATTTTCGTTCTCCGCCTTGTTTGACACAGGGTGTCTGCTCTCCACTGCTGTTTACTCCAGACTAGCTGACCTTCTGCTTCAGAGACCCTCCTGTCCCCACCTTCTATCCCCATAAGAGCGACAGGCTACAGATAAACACACACTACTATGTCTGGTTTTTACAGGGGTGCTGTGGATTTGAACTTGAGCTCTTGTGCTTGCACAGCAAGCACTCTTATCCATCCATAGAGCCATTTCCCCAGGCCAAGAGCTTCACTCCCTATTATAACAAGGTGGCTCTGAGTTAAAACTTAAGACCAGTGTCCCGTCTTCAAGCTCTGCCTGAGGTTGAGTTGAACCACTGAGTGACTGGTGCTCTAAGCTTTCATGTCAAATGCTAAATTGGTCTTTTCCTGAGAATGTTCCTTACAATAAAGAAGCCGGCCTTCTCCCCAGGTCACCATCAATCACTGGCTTGTCAGTGGCAACCTAAATCGATTTTATCCTGTTCTTTCCCTGTAATTGGGATGAAGTATGAACCAGAGTTAAGAACATTCTCCTTAACAGCCATGGGAGAATAGCAGGAGCAGCCAGACATTAGGCCCAGGAAGATGGATGCTCACGATGCCACTGAGGCCCCGGGTCTGAAGACTGGCAGGTAAGGTGGACTTGGCAGTGGAGATCCCGAGGCCACAAGCATGCAGCTGGAGAGCAGGGAGGCAGCCGTGGGCATGCTTTGTGTCCAGGTAAGCCATAAAATGAGGGGGTTCAGGACACAGCCCCCAGCAAAGCAGCTTTCGAAACACTAAGAGTTAGCTTACTTTTGAAGAGCTCTGAAGCTCCAGGCACACAGCTGTGCCCCCAAAGGCTGGTAGAGGATGGCAGAAGGAGGACCTTGCCACGCTGCCCACTCCTAACCACCTGGAGTGTGGGGCGTGCGGGCCGATTGGTGAACATGAGCCACCACTAAGTGAAAACAGCAGAAACCAAACCCACCTCATACATGACGTGCCTGGCAGGCATGATCCCCTGGGCATCACCCCAACCTGGGTGAGCTTCTAAGAAAGGGGGGGGCCACTGCTGCTCAAAGCTCTTGTTCTCTCCACACACCCTCCTCACTGTCGGCTGAAGGGGGACGGAAGGATGACAGTACATCCCTTAACTACCTGTCTCACCAACATGTGCGCTTCGGGCAGAAGGCAGGGCGGGAGCCCGAGGCAGCCAGTCTTGTTTCTGTGTGAGGACCAACAACAGCCCTCCTCAGTGACACAGGCAGGGGGATAACCCAGCCCCCATTTGCCAGTCACTGTCCCAGCCTGCCACCACACCTACAGGACAGACCAACTGACACGGGCATCCAGGAAGGCTATGTCTCTGCCAAAGAAACAGGCCCATGAAGGAGCCTAGCAGGACAGAGAGCACACAGAGAACCAAGGGATTTTTCACTCTGCAGGTTAGTCGGAGACGGAGTCCAGACCAATAGGAAAGCAGAGTCAATGCCACGGAGAGGCCACAGCCTGTCACCTCAGTCTACCGGGATGTGATCACAGACAATGCTTTGTCCCCCTGTGGCGGCCACCAGAGACTGGAGCTGAGCAGCTGGAGGGTGTGAGGTGCTCAGCATGAGAGATTTCAGTCACGCAAGCTGGTGAGCCGAGCCCAAGCAGCCTTTTTACAGTACGGTGAGTTAGGAACAACACACTGTATAATTAAGAAGTGCTAACAGAGAGACTCTACCTGCTCTCATCACAAAAAAATGATAATTATGTGAGGTGATGCATATGCTAATTGGCCTGATTAGGTCATCCTACAACACGTAAATATATCAAGGCATCATGCTGTAGTCTATAAACAGCCGCTGTTTTTGGTGCCAGGGCCTGACGCTACCCCATTTCTATTCTGGAGCTATACTCTCGGGAAATACAAACAAATTTCAGTGTTTATTGTATTTGTCCGTTATTTTGTGTGTTGTATCTGGAGCCACACCTCAGGCTCTGAGAATGCTAGGCAAGGGCTCTGTTTCGTTTTGTTATTTTTCAGTACAGAGTCTCACAAAGTTGCCCAGGCTAACCTTGAACTTTCTATTTTCCTGACGAGGCTTCCCACATAACAGGGGTTACAAATCTGCACTAAGAGGCCTGGCTGTGTTTTCATTGGGCATAAACTTAAAAATGAACTGATTACCTTCGGAGTCATCTGCCAGCACGGAGTCAGACTAATCCAGTACCACGTTAAAAGAATAACTCACCCCAATACTCTAATTCGGGGACATCATTGCACAACAGGAAATCCCTATGAGAGTGTCAGCCTGTGAAGGCTACATGTGAAAGACACTGGCCTGTGGCCAGCTGTCAGCACTATACGTTGTAGACGCTGTGTGCTGAGGTGTTTTGGGATAGGCGTGACGCTGCCTACAACATACTGGGAGGAAGTAAAAAATACCGTGGATTGGCGGATGGTTCAGGGGACAGTAGAAAGATACAATGCGACCAGCAGCTTGCATTGGGAGTGCTTGGCTCTGGCTGGTCGTGCCTGGATGCTCACTCCATAGCGGCCCTCCAACATTTCATGCTTGAAATATTTTAAAATAAAATGTCGGGAGCATGAAAAACATGGTTCTTAGAGGAGACTCCAGCTGAGGCCTCACTCACCCACTTACCTGTGGATCCATTATCCGTCAATCTAAACAGTGTCGGAGCAGTTCAAAGAAAGTGGGACATTTTTAAACAAGACCCAACACTGAACCCAGGAATTCTCACACACACAGAAAGGAAACTTTTTATCTCATCCAGGGGTGAGTTAAAGGCTCAGTGAGTAAAGGCACTTGCCTCTAAGCCTGAGTTCTAATCCCCGGGACCCACCTCATGGAAGAAGAGAACGAACTACTCCAGGTTGTCCTGTGACCCATACATACGATAAATAAGTGTGAAAAAATTAACTTTCATTTGACCAATATATAAGATTCAAAACCTACTGAAAACTGTAAGTTAAAAAAAAAAGGAAATGAAAAATGGACAAAGCATAGAGGGGTGTGGGAAAGAAAAATATTGGTTCCAGGAGGCATGCAGCCAGGTGGGGTGAAATGAACGAATGTGGAAATCCCTGTATGGTGGGTAGGATGGTTGTGCTTACTTAAGCCTGCGAATGGCCATTCGGCAACACTGACAGCAGCAGTGCTAGCCACTGCTGTCCCATGGTCCTGAAGAGGCAGAAAGCCGGAGACAGCCCTGTCCAAACTGGGCTTTTTCCCTTTCCACGTGCCCTGTGGTGAATCCTAATTTAAAAACGAGGCACCACTGGCCACAGTAACATACTAGAGTGACAGTTACGTGGAGGGTGTCTTCCCAGCTTCTCCCTGGCACACCCCAGTTACCCTCTGTGCTCTACGACCAATACCAAGCACAGTGCAGGTTACTTCAGCACAGTACTGCGACATTGCTACAGTTCATCCGATAACCAAGATGGCCGCCGAGGGGCCACCAGGCAGTTAGCATGCATAGTGCGGAGATTCTCAACAGAGGGATGGATGATTCCAACCCCGCTTAAAGTCCAGCAGAGTGGGGGATTTCACTGTGCCACTCAGAAGAAGGAACATCTTAAAATCACAACATGTTTATTTGTAGACTTCTCCCTTGAGTATTTTCAGGCTGAAGTTGGTCGAGGGTAATCCTGCGAAGGGAAGCTACTGTGGGCAGAGGGGGCTGCCGTGTGCAAAGGTGAGCATTTCACTGGCAGCTAGTTGCCTCTCTCAAGAAACCTGGTCTGGTTAACAGCATACAGGGAGAGAAAGAGGCCTAGAGGGCGCTCTGCATTGCAACTTCCTCAACCAGTTACACGCATGCGCTGCCTCCATCTATGGCTTAAAAATAAAGAGGAAATGTACAGTGTGAGGCATTTCATATATAGATAATTGTAATTGCATGATTTACGTAAGTGTATGGAAAGATCAGTTTTATAGTCCTAAAAATTAATATATTTTACATTACCTAGGTAAAAAAAATGTGTACATTATAATATTCATTAAATTATGGGCAAATCAATTCTAATAGGAAATACTTATAATAGTGTGTGTGTGTGTGTGTGTGTGTGTGTGTGATTTCTGCAATGCTGGGGCTGAATCCAGAGCCTCATTCATGCATGCTCCTAAGTGCCTCACAACTCCAACAACAAGAATATGTAATACATGGAAGTGTATAATTATGAGATAAGAACAAAGAAACATTTCAACTTCTTAATTGACTTACACCTCTCTAAAGCCACACAGCCATCCTACCACAAACACTCACACACACCCCTGGGGCCGTTTCTCTGCCTCAGTCCCCCTGGGTGTGAAGGGTTATTAATGAGTTTCAGTGCTACTTCTCAGCAAAACAGCATTCCACACGTGTGCTGCTGCCTGCTCGGCTGCCCGCTGCCCTTACTCCCCACAGCCCTCACTCTCAGCACCCCACGGATCCCGCCCCAGGCCATGTGGAACCGGGAACCAGGAACCGGTGAGCAAGTTCTAGAAAGGGCCTTGCAGGAAAGGGCGACTCCCACTCACAAACGCCGACAGCGGAGGGAGTAACTGTCCAGGTAGAGAAGGGCCGAAAGAGCCACGGTGCAGAGACCTCCCTGTGTGGCTGGGCTGTGGAGAAGGGGCATTCCACTGCGAGAGGAAAGGCCCGAATCCCAGACCAGGACCCATCCACACCCCCTAAGGACCTAGGAGCCTCAGGCTATTCCTAAGTGTGGATTTGGAAACCTGCTGCCGAGGGTGTCCTGAGGCTCAATGGGCACATCCGAAAAGTGCAGGCACACATGTCAGGGACATAGCCCAGTGGTAGAGCCTGTGGGCAATCTGTGCTAGATTGTGGGTTCAAGCTTTAACATCAGAGAGAGAGAGAGAGAGAGAGAGAGAGAGAGAGGCAGAGAGAGAGAGATTGAGAAAAGGGCTGCGGATTGAGAATGACTTCCATGTCCATGAACACCCCCATGAGAATCTGCAAGGCATGCTCAGATATCCCTGTGCAATTACGGGGGCTGAAAGCAATTAACATCTGTTTTTATGATCCTTTAAGTTTCCCAACTCCAATTAAGTGCCTGTGTGAGCTTCTAGCCAGCTTAGCAAACTCCAGAGAGACGTGGCCATCCTGGGGTTCAAAGCCAACACTCTCACATAAGGGGAGCCTTCGGGGATGTCAGTCAAGCGCTGCAGACGGATACTTACTGGAAGTTGTGGTTCGGGCTGTGTGTTGGACCTAAAGACATGGAACAGAAAGACAAGTTGTTAATACAGCCAGGGGTAAACATGGGGGCCTGGCAGCCCCTTCATGGCCAGCTGTCCTTGGGCTTTGACCTCTCCTCCCGCTCAGGGGAACACCCTGGCAAAAGAGCTTCCTGTAGATAAGCACCTGTGGGCAGTGTTCCTCTGCCTCATCTAAACTTTATCCACAGAACCGGTTCTCCTCATCAGAGCTGGCTCTAAGGGGCCCAGGGTGAACCCAGGCGGCAGGCCTGAGGTGTTCCCGCCAAGGACCTTCCCCTACTGGGTCACAGGAGGAGAAGTTCTTTCTACTGTGTAATCCTGCTGTGCTGTGTGGCAAGCACAGAAACTCAGCACCTCGTACATGGTCCTGCCCAGTGGCACCAGCTTTGCACATGAAGGATGGCTGTGTGCACTTGGGACAAACATGGCAAGTGAGCCCTGGCCATTATAGCCCCACTGACGGGCCTTAGGTTCTGGCTCTCTGTGGCACGGCCATTCTTCCCCCCCTCCTCCTGCAGTGAGCTCTGTGGCACACACAAGCTCACCGTGTCTGTCTGGGACGCCTTCCTGTGGGCCAGGCTGACTGACTGCTCATCTGCACGCACCAGGAGTGGCCCTGCAGCAGTGTCTGGATTCGTGCTGACCAGTGCCTGCTCAGCCGCAAATGCTAAGCCCGTCCCTGGCTCTGCCCCATGGACGCTTTCTCACTCGCCTCTGCTGCCGTCACTCACCAAGCCGCACATACAGAACTCCGGTGGCTGTGATGGTCTTCAGCCCGTTGGTGGCCACGCACTGGTAGTAACCAGTGTCGGTCGTGTCCAGGTCCTGGATCCGCAGCCGAGAGCCGTACTCTGTCTTCCGGATGATGATCCTCCTCGGCTCTTGCACCACAGGGGCATCGTTCTTCAGCCACCGCACGTTGGGGGGCGGGTTTCCTGCCACCTTGCAGTGCAGGATTGCCGTCTGGCCCTGGACAATGGTGATGTTGTTGACCGGCTCCAGGAAATTCAGGAAGTAACCTGCAGGGGATGAGGCCACAGGGCACAAACTCGGGGGGCTGCCCTGAGGGACGGCCAGCCTCTTTCTGACAGGTTCCACTCGGTAGCCTGAGCTGGCATGGAACTCATTACACAGCCCACAGCTCAGGCTGACCTCTAACTCATAGAAGTCCTCCTGCCTCAGCCTCCCAAGTGCTGGAACACAGGTTTGGGTCACGTGGCAGGTGATTCCGTTTTGAAGACCTGATTGAATGCATCCGGCCAAGCCAGGCACGGCTCATGTCCTGGCCACAGCCCTGGGACTCATGTCTGGATGAAGTCTCTCTGACACATGCCTCTGCTCTGCAGGGGGACACTGTACACACTGTCTGATACACGCCTCTGCTCTGCAGGGCATAGACAGTAGGCCATCCACTCTTTTGGAAGGCCTTTGGTTTTGATTTGTTTTTGTTGTTTTGTTTTGAGGAAGGGTCTCACATAACCCAGGCTGAACTTGAACCTCCTGTCTCAAACTCCAGAGCCCTGGGATTAGAGCCATGTGCCGCCATGCCTGCCTGGGGACACTCTTAACTATGAAAGTCACTAACAAAACCCAGGACGCTAACTGGGCCCACCTCACTGCTCCTGGGAAGGTGTTTGCCTGCCTTCTCTCTGTAAAAGCAGCTCTGTCAAGCCTGTCACACCCCATCCACCTCCCTTCTGCCCTTTGCCACATCACAGAGCACCTGTTAGGTCCCAACGAGCTGTATGCACGCTGACATCGAGAATGACAATTGCTACGCCGAGGGCACTTTTTCTCTCAGAATAGATTCTGAATCACCTTCTTAAGTCCTTTGTAAACAACGGGGCTCTAATGGGGAATGGCCTGGGTGTGGGTTCGTGTCAAGGTCTGGACAGCATGAGAGGCAGGTTCCTACCTTAGACCTCATCTGCCCAGAAGACAGTCATGATTTCATCCACATATATTTTCCTGCTTTATTTTTTAGGTAGGCCACTGGTCACTCTGTAATTTCCCTGAGGGGTGCACATCATTTTTTTATTCCTACTTGCTCTGTGAATCCACGTGGCATGAAACAACTTTGTGTTCCTCCAGGTGCCAGGGCTGGTTCTGTCCCCAGGGTCTGAGTGTGGATCTGTTGGCCTCTGCTCTTCCCCTTGCTCCTTGGCCCAAGGCCCCCTCTGCCTCCCTTCTGTAAGGGCTCCTGGGTTACACTGGGACCGCCTGGGAATCCAGGGTAAGCTCTCCATCTATAGTCCGTAATCACACCTACAAAGGCCCTGTGCTGTGCGAGGGGACACTGTCACAGGGTACGGAAGTCAGGGCCCCGTGAGCTCCGAGAGAGCCACTACCGTCCACGTGTTCGCTTCCTCCCGAGCCTTGACTACGCTGTCCTATCACCACAGCAGCCTCTGAGCTGCGGCCTGGATTCTTACACAGCTTCCAGCTTCACTAACAATCTAGCCTTTTGTTGGGAACTCACAGCTCTCTCCTGCCTTTCCTTCTACTCCTTGTCTATTATTCTGGTGGACTGGAAACCAATAAAAGCTGAAATACCGCAGCAAACAGAAATCAAGGCTAGACATATTCCCACAAACAACATAAAAATTTGATGGCTGCCTTTTGCCGTCCTTGACCTAGAATGTTTAAGACGTCTGGGACCCGAGTGGGGCCTCTGGTCCCCTGTTCCCCTCCAAGGGACGACTATCCATCATTCCAGTCCGAACTATTTTATAGTTTCAGGAACTTTCTCTTGACAGGCCGCCCTCTCTAGTTGCCTGCTTTCACTCAAGCGGGTTTTCGTCAGCATCGTTCTTTAACTGCTATGTAATAGTGCACTCTATAAACACGTCACAGTTTAGATACTCATCTAGTAGATGGGTAGTGAGCTGTTCCCATGATTGGGCTTCGATCAGTTCCCTGACCATCTGAGTGCCCATCTGGTCCTGAATGTGTTCAAGAGCACCTCAAAGGTACCTGCTGGACCTGGAGTCACGGAGTCCTGGGAGCTCCCACTGGCCCCAGTCTCTGCAGATGTGCACCCTACAAACACCTGCGTTAAGGTGCCCCCCATTACTTCAATGACACTTGCTCTTGGGGGGCTTTAGAGTTTTCACAGTAGGATGCACATGAGGAAGCGTTGTGATGCTGTGTGCAGTCAGTGGCTTCAGACGTTCGGAGAGCACCAGCATCCATCAGAATGATCCTTGGACACTGAGCATCTTTTCTGAAATGGCCTATTCACCTTTCTTCTGTTTTTCCTCCTGACATCTACAATTAAACATGCAATTTCCCTTCAAGCTCTTCAGCCACACAATAAATCACTTTAACCTTTGTATGTGTGGTCAGATCCAAGTGGCTTGTAATTCAGTTTGAGGGTTTTTTTTTTTTTACCTATGTTATAAAAGGTGTGCCTCTTTACAGTTGTTAATTTATTTGAGCGCATGTGTGCTTCTGTGCACATGCCACCACATGCATGTGGGGAAATGTCAGAAGAAATCGAAGGGGTCAGTTCTTGCCTCTTCCCACTATATGGGTTCCAGGAATCAAATTAATGACTTCTGGCTTGACTACGGGAATCATTACCCTATGAGCCATCTCACCAGCCTTAAAGACGTGCATTAATTGCAGCTTTGCTGCTGTTCTTGTTGTTTTTTTACAGAATAACAAATTTTAGAGACCAGTAAGATGACTCAAGGATAAAGGTGCTTGTCACCAATCCCGATGACTTGAGTTTGATCCCTAAAAACCCATGGCTCACGTGCATACACACACACACACATACCACATAAAGTAAATAAATAAATAAAAATGTAACTTAATAGATTTTAAAAACAGGCAAGAGAACTGCTCAGAGCACTGGCAGCTTTTCTAGAGGACCCAGCCCAGTTCCCAGTACCAACACAGATCCCCACAACCTTCTGTACTTCCAGTCCCTGTGCCCTCTTCTGGCTTCCACAAGCATCAGGTACACAGACAGACACGCCGGCAAAACGGCCACACACATTGAAAGGGTGGGCAGTGAAAAAAAGCCCAGAGACAACAACAAACATTCTTCTTTTAAAACAACACATTTTCCATCATGGTGACTCACTCTGCAGCCCACTAGCATTTGGATCTTGTGGACAGTTCATGTACAGCTTCTCTGTCTGTCACAAAAGTTTGTGTGTGCCCATTAAGTCAAGCATGCCTGCTCGATGTTGGCAATTTTTCTACGAGTTTCCATTGTTTCTATGACTATTTTCTCACTGATTTCTGTTTGTCAAGTAGCTGTCAGCAATTCTCTTGACTTCCTTTGAACTACTAGAAACCTTGTGGCCAGGAACATCAAACTTCAAGTTTGCTGTATCATTTGGTCCTTGGATCACTGTAGAATGTGTTTGTCTAGAACACTCTGATTCATCAAACACACCTCAAGATACTTCTGGTTAAAACAGTCCTACTTTCATCTGCTTAATAGTTTACCATTTTATGATAATTTACTGTTTATGAACCTAATAAATTGTAAATAATTTTACATGTGAAACTATAAATATTTTAATATATGGATTTTAAATTAGTTTTAATGTTTTCATTTTTCTCTTGTACTTTATTTTTAAATGAATCTTTAAAAACTCTTTACTTCTCATAAGTAGTTTGACAGTTACAGTTTATTAATTAGTTTAGCTACTTTCAATCGGCATCACACCTCATTGAACAAAACTTCCTAAACACAAGAATCTTTAAATGCTAATATACAAAACCTCCCACCTGGATGGTCCTCACAGGAAGGAAGCTTTGGAGTACCTGCTTTTCAGCTCTTTACACTTTGATTTTAGTCGCTCAGTAGTGATCCTTAGTGATGGTGTCTACTGTCAGAGTTCCTTGGCCAAGGTAGACACTCTTTCCTTAGCACCACTTCCTGTCTCCGTCCTTCCTCCTTGGTTCAGCTGAACCTACCCAGAATCACATGTGTGCCTTGGCGGTGGACTGCGGTTGTAAACACTCCCAATCTTAGTGTAAAAGCACCTGCTTCTTTCACCTTGAGGAGCAGTTTAGCTGGTAATTTGGCTCAACAGTGACACTGTCTTCTGCACACTGCTGAGAAATCTGCCAGTCCCCATTGTTTGCAGGTGATCTTACTAATCATTGATGCTGCTCCCTGCCTTTGTCAGCCTAAGCCTCTGCTCTCACGCCACACAATTGCTTCTGCGTTAGCCTCTTCAGGTCCTAGCTCCCTTCCTTAATTCTGAAAACTCCTGCCTTCATCAATGGAGGAAAATTCTCTGTCAGGGTCTCATGAAATCCAGCCTTTACTCATTCCTCTCCAGGTCTCGTTTGGGATATTCAGCCTGTGTAGTTACGTTCCTCCAATGGCTCTCTGAACTTGTTTTTTATTGTCTAAACGGCTTTGTAACCTGTCTATCCAGTTTCTCAAAGCTCACAGGCATTACTTCTGGAAGTAATGGTTTCCTTTTGATTCCATCACTTGTTCTTCTGTGTAATTTTCTTTTCTTTCTTCACTGTGTACTGCTGGCCAGCTACCCTGTGCCCCTATGACTGTGCTTGGTACTCTTCACTGCAGGCTGGCTTTTCTTCGGCGATTGTTAGAGGGCAGGGTTCCTCAATGAGACAGTGCCACGGTTCATTTTAACTCTCTGGCTGTGGGTCCCCCACAGCATCCTTGCCGTGGGACTGACTGCCAGTGGCCCCAGCTCAGGTTGGCGAGGGCACCTTCTCAGGAGTTCCCCAGCGAAAGCCAGATGCTCCTCAGCTGCTTGACTGCGAGTGTCACTGAACAGCGGCTCTGAGCTCTGTGAGAGAGGCTTTCCCACAGTGCCTCAGGGGTGTGGACTCTGTGGGTTCGTTTTCTGGCTCGATATTAAGACTCAAGATTCTTGATGAAACTGAAGAAGTGTGACTGTCTCCATAGTTGGAACCAGATTTATCGGGCCTGACAAGGACATTCCATTATTTGATTAAAAGCACACTTGATTTTTATCCCGATCCACTACATCTCCCTGAAAGTAGAGCCAGGTCCAAGTGAGTAGAAACACTTAGGCACTTGTTCCGCTAATCCTGTGTACGCTCCACCACGTCTACTTTCTGGAGCTAGTCCACTCCAAAGTTTAGGCTATGACACTTCCAGCTGCTCTTTGCCCAGAACACCTATGTCTTCCTGGTGTCTGTTTCTGAAGCCCAAAGACATGTCAAATCTGCAGTCTGGACACAGGGACACCTCATTCTTCAGCATGTGCCCAGCAACGTGGCAACATCAGAATCTACCTCCCTTTCATAAGTCACTTAAACTTGAGGACCCAAGAAAGTGGGATTGTTCTCCGAGGCTGCAAATACAGAGCTGCTTAGAGCAGCCTCTGCCCTGGCAGCTCTGGGATGTTACTTCCATCCTTTCCTTTCTCTTTCTGGCTCCTGGGCATCACTCCAAGGCATTTACATCGCTTCCTACCATTTTACCAAGCATGTGTGTGCCACTGACCCCAGAGAGCTGCCAAGTCGGCTTTGGCCCACCATTCTCTTCCTCATCAGTTCTCCCGAGGTGAGAAGGGAAAGTTAGAGAGCTGGCTCCCCAGACACTGCACACAATATCCCTTTCCCTCGGGGATGAATTTGCAGCCAGCCAGTTAACCTCTCTGCCTTACCTCTCTGACATGCAAAATGTGAGGCTTGCACTAAATCACTTTCCAAGCTCCTCATCAGCTCACAGAAACTCTTTTGAGTGGTCCCAAACCTCTCCAGACAACTGATCAGCTACCAGGAGCCAGGCAGCACTGGCTGAAAATTTCAGGACAGTGGACCTGGCTGGCACAGTGCGCCATTAGGAACAGAAATCCTCTGCTTTGATTCATCTGGATGAGTTGCCCTTCTGCACTGAGGCAACCTTGGCTGCTGATGCAAAGTCCTCCTCTCTTCAGGGGCTCCAGCCAGCCCTGTGTAGGGCCTAGTGCAAGCATTAAAGGACCCAGAGGCTAGAGGAGAATTCCCTCCCCAGGAAACTGCTCTCTCCTGCCCAATTGCACACAGATCAATGATTAATGATTTTATAACCCAACCAACTGCCCAGACAGTCACCCATGTTGTCAAATGACTTAGGAGTCCCAGCACTGGCTTCCCGACTAGGCCAACCTGGTGTAGGAAGGAAATAAAGAAAGCCTTCTGTGCCTGGGGTCACAAGGTCATGGGGTTTCGATTGGTGGGAAACAAAACAGACAATTTCCTGGAGGGGCGAGTGAAAAGGAGACCCCGAGGGTCACAGGAGGGATGTAAAGCTGCCAACCCCAGAGGAAAATATTTACAGGTCAATAAACCAGCCAGAGGCCAGAGCAGGGGCCTGGGATCACTGCCCTGCCTCAGCCATCCAGCCGTCTGCATGGACCCACAGGAGAAAACGGGGGAAATGGGGGGGGGATAAGAAAACAAAACAGGGTGTGGGGGGCTTCGGGGAGCTCCGTCAGTGAAGCACGAACCAGACCCCATCCAGACCCCAAAATACGAGGTGTGGTGGTGTGTGCATGTAATCCCAGTGCTGGGGAGGCAGACACTGGCTGGTTCCTGGGATCGCTGCCTAGGCAGCCTATCCAAAGCACTGAGATCCAGGTGAAAGCGAGGGAAACGGTATCCGAGGAGCGAACACTGAGGTTTTCTCCCGGGCTCTACGTGCATATACACACATGTGCATGTATTACCCCCACAAGCACACCTGCACACACATGAATGCACAAACATGTAAACATTAGACACACAGATAGGAACATACACACACAGGGACCTGAGAGATGAAGGACTATAGAAGACTGTTTGACCTTTAGGGCGAGATCTTTATTCCTCAATGGTGTTTTGCTGCTGCTGCTGTTGTTCATTCATTCATTCAGTATGTGTTTGAGAGAGAGAAAGCGCTCATTCCCTCTTTGTGGGTCTCCGTCTTGATTGTTTGTTTAATTCTTTTGGTGGAGCATCTTTCAATCCTTTGGCCTGAAGGAGCCATAACCAGGTGAGGCCCTACCCTGCGCTTACAGTTTCTGATAAAACACACAGCATGGAATGAAGCCTGCTGTGTGCGGCTTCAGCCACAGCATAGAACACGTGGACACCGAACACTAAATCCATTCCTGTCAGAAAGCAGAGACGGGGCGTAACGGAAGGTGTAATGACTGCAACAGGAAAGGGGAGAGCGTGGGCACCAGCCACAGGGCAACGTCTTCCTTGAATGGAGAGCCTCTTCGCTGTGCTCAGAGGCGTTTGGGTTCATTCCTGAGCATGCTCAGTGGAGGACGTGCCGCTCCAGAGCATGCTCAGTTCAAAGTCATGATGCTCGCTCTTAGAAGACTTGTGCCGCCAGGCGGTGTGGGTCTGGTGAGGCGACAGTAAGCAAGATGCTATCCTGTCCTGGAGAGTGAAAGCTGGTGGGCCAGAGACCAGGCGGGGGTGAGCACATATCTCAGTGGCATTCAAGGGGCTCTAACTCAGCGCCAGGCACACACACAGAGTGACAGACAGACAAAGAGACAGACACCATCAGACAGAGAAACAGGCATTCCCAGCAAAGTCAGTGTGAGGCTGAAGGACGTTCTGGGGAAAGGGGCCGTTGCAGGCTGGGAGCAGTTCTTGTGTGAAATGGTTACTTCAATCTCAGCAGAGCTGACCTCAGCACAGGAAATAAGAACCCAGCCAAGGAGGTCGTGTTCACGATTCACAGCTGAAAAGAGTGTGTGGGTAGAGCAGGGGGGAAAAAAAACATCCTGAAAAATCCCTGATGTATTTGGAGGCTGCAAAGCTGTGCACTGAGGGTGGAGAATGAGGAGCTGCATCCTGAGATGAAGGCCTGCGGGGGAGGGGCTAAGACTCATCAGATTTCATCGTCTCTTTTTCTTTGATGCTGGTGACCAAACCCAAGGCCTTGCATGTGCCAAGCCCACACTCTATCTTCGAGTTTTGTTAAAGCTTTTTTTTTTTTTTTAAAGAACATGCTGCTCAGACTGGTCTGAACTCCTGGCTCAAGCAATCCTCCTGCCTCATCTTCCAGACTAGCTGAGACCCCAGCCACATGTTATTACACCCACCAAAAAACCTTACTTTAAATTTTATGTGTATGGGTGTTTGGCCCACATGTGTTTATCCGCCATTTGCATGCAGTGCCCACAGAGACCATAAGAGGGAGACACATCCACTGGAACTGGAATTACAGCTGGTCAGGAGGGGCCATATGGGTGGGTTCTCTGCAAGAGCAGCCAGTGTTCTTAAGCACTGAGCAATCTCTCCAGCCACGGATGGATGGATGGATGGATGGATGGATGGATGGATGGATGGATGGATGGATGGATGGATGGATGGATGGATGGATGGATGGATAAGGTAAACTTTTCTTTCAGTAGAAATTTTATATCATGCTTCATTCCTTGAAATATTTAATCTTTTCCTTTCCCTACAGAATCTTCCTTTTTCTTTTTATTGGTGCTGAGAGTCAAATTCAGGTCTCACATAGTCTAGGCACATGCTTTACCAGAAACCTCCATATCCAGCCTTACCAATCCCCTCTGAGTCGTCAGAACTATGAGCAAATGAGTATCTGGCTTGGTGCCTGTCCTGTCTGCAGGATTTTGGCACGGTAGCCACAGTGACTGAGACATGCCTATGAATACATGGTGAGAAGAAATTAATCAGAAGAGGCATCACCCCTAACTCCCTCCTCTGCCCTCCCTCCCATGGGATAAGTGACTCTGAGGATGTTTGGAAAAGGCATGTGGAAACCCACTATTTTATAACTGCTATAAAGCATACATTTTTCATATAGAAGAGCTTAATTGAAATTACCTTACATAGGGGTTTATGCTAATCCCAGAAGCCACAGGTCATCAAATTACAAAAATAAATAAACAATAATAATGATAAAAAGGGAGGAGGTGGTGTCAGGTTTGGGACATTTTCCTTTAAGTTGTTGGTCAGAGGTCTTGGATACCCCCCTCCCAAAATAATACAGCCAATTGCTGTTGCTCTTGGTTGCCTACCGAAACCTGATAGTCAGACCCTATTGCTCAAGACCCCACACACGCTGGGCACACACACAACATGGCGAAGTCAGTTAGGACTATCCAGGAAGCTTCTTCGCTGCTGGCCAGCTCTCTTCATATGAAAGGTACCGTGAAGGCTGCTGGGGTAGGGGGTGGGGAGGGGGAGTCTTCAACTGTTTTACTCAGCTGTGAACCCACAGGACTGCAGTTCTGTCTGGCATGGTGAGATATGCAATAGTGGCGTGAATGTTACAGGTGTAGCTTTCTGTGTGGGTTTAAGACCTGCTGCGCAGGAGGAAACGCACACCTGGCGCTGCAGTCTGGCCAAGAACCCACATACATACATCTCATTCTTCCAGTTTTGGATCCCTGACTAACATAACACTCCCCCCTAAGGATCAGGGACCATGAGAGAGGTGGAAAGACAGAAGTTGAGGAAGCTAGAGTAAAACTGCCTTCCGGACACAGCAGGATGGCTGTGACCATCACCAGCTGTGGCTGCCTGCACACAGCCAAGCTGGTCAGCATTCTAACATGGAGCAGGAAGGGGTCACGAGCCTCTGGCAAGGCAGTTTTTACAGATGTGGCTTTACAGATGTGGTTCGTACTTAGTCAACCACGATCCAGTGGAATGCCCACATCAAGAAGGGTATTGACAGCACAAATTGGAGGAGATGGATTATCTAAGAAAAGAAAGATAGTGCCTCTTCAAGGAAGTAAAGCACTTGGTTCTTTGTTCTGTCAATAAGACACACCTGCAATGCCCATGAAGCATGCCAGGGGAGCATGGTGCCTACAGAAAACTTCCAGGACATGCAGAAGCCAGCACAGGGGAACACAGAATGCTCTTTCAGGTGGCAGCACAGAAAAGTGTCACCCTCTGAGACACACCACTTGGCTATTTGAGAGAAACAAATGTGGGGGTGAGGTGGTCATCAGCAGCTACTTAACAAGTGGCCAAGATGTGAGGCCCTAAGAGCCTCTGGGCACCCCAAGACCCCTTCCTGCACAGCCAGCGGCATTTATTGTAGCTTCACCTGCTGGCTTCTAACCAGCCTCATCATCTCCCAAGCCTTTCCTGGGGGTGTGGGGAGACCTCACATAGGGACCTCACCTGCCCAGCAATGGGGACCCTATCCTGTCTTTGATTGGGCAGATCCAGCCCCTGATGACAAGGACAAAGCACTACCCCGTGCTTTTCTGTAACCAGCACAAGGGCAGCTGTCCTTCTTCTAACTTACCTTTCAGAGTGGGAAGGGGGCTGTCTGGTCCATCGAGTTGTCCCAAGGTGTCAATCGCATCTGAATCCTCCACTTGGCCTGGGAGGAAGAGCACACACATGAGGCGCTGTGAGAGTGAGCTTGCCTGGCACCAGCAGACGCAGGGGGCGCTGCGGCCACAGCCATCGGCTTTCAAGGAATCAGATTTCATGCCTTTATAGAAGTGGCTTCTAGGTTATCCTAAGACCAGCCACAGCCCACCAGAAGGCGGGAAAGAAGGGAGGACAGCAGCAGAAGAGGGAGCAAGAGAAAGTGGAAAATGAAGGAAGGAGAGGACTGGTTATCAAAACAAAGGGTTCTGAGCTATTTTGGAAGTTCCAGGTAATTCAGAGAAAAGTTCAGAAACACCCCCCCCCATCTCCCTGATATAGCCCAAGCTAGCCTCAAACTTAACACTGGATCCTCCTGCCTCTGCCCCGGAGGTGCTAGAACGGCTGGGTGTGTGTCACCACACCAGGCTCTGAGAATTAGAACTTCCTTAAGCAGCTCATCCCCCAGTTTCCCGCTGTCCCTGGACCCGATGTGATGGATCTAACCATAAGTGGCGGATATGTGTTCTTTATAAGGACAGCCGGACGCCACCTCTAGAATGACAGCTGTCTACCCAAGAAAGCACAGGACATGCTGGTTGGAACATCCTTCCAATGCACTAGAACACTAAGGAAAGTGTAGATTTGGTTTGTCTAGAGTGAATGCTTATCTCCAAATATGGACAGGAAGCGGCTCAGTGTTACTCTGCCAGGGGGAGGGGAGTTACACTCTCAAACCAGGAAGCCACAAGCAGCTCTCACATACCACCACCCAATTCCCAACTGGTCCCTAATCCATCACATTTACTTCCAGCCTTTCCCCAGGATCCAGGCTTCAACAGGGTCCTGCTGGCTGAGAGCAAGAAATGATGAAGTTTGGGGTGAGTCGCACCGTCTAATCAGACCTGGATCTGAGACGTGGAAAGACAGCAACAGACTGGCCAACCTACCCATCGAAAAAGGGGCACTGTGACACATCTATTAGACAGCGACCCTTTGACTCCAGTGTGACTACACTCATCTGAGGTCCCTGGAGTTGCTAGGAGTAAGAGAAGCAAGGAAAAATGGTGGATGCCAGGTTCAGGCGTTACAGGAGCTGGGAGCCAGTATGTACTAGAAGTACCATTTCAGTTTAGGAAGATGAAAATCGTTCTGCCAACAGATGACGGTGATATCCGAATGACACTGCAGCCAGCGTTGTTGCGCTGCAGTGAGGATGGGGAAGAGGCTCCTTTCACCTTATGTGTACTGGGCACCATTCAAGCCAGCCTTAGCGAGGCTTTCAGTGAGAAATGCCCCACCCAGAGACGCAACAGCTGAACCTTGTTCTCCAGCAGGTGGTGCTGTTCAGGAAGGTTTGGGGAACCTTCAGGGAGCCAGCTTTACAGGAGGAAGCAAGTGACAGGTCTTTTGAGAGTTTATGGCCACGTTCCACTTCCAGTTCGCATTACATGCTTCATGCCTGCGGTTAAGGATGTGATTGCCTGGCTTCCTGCTCTAGCCACCATACCTTTTCTCCCCCACTTCCTTGCCGGCATGGACTCTCCCTCTGGAACCATGAGCCAAAATAAACCCGTTCTTCCGTGAGGTGCGTTTGGTCATGGTGTTTTAGCACAGCAACAAGAAGTAACTATTGTAATTTTGCGGTTTGTAACTCCGTGTCGGGTGACTTCTGGCCAGCACGGGAGCCAAGAGTCACCTAAACAGCTTCAGTTCAGAAACATCCTAAGCGGAAGCCTTGCCTGCTGGACTAAAGATCCAGCTGTGATTCTGAGGCGGGGCCAGAGGCACCAGGTTCTTTGTCAGGCTAAGGAAAGACTGGCTCCTTGCTCCTAAGGCATGAGTCTCTAAGCTGGTTTGTCCATCCCTGTTTGGATGGTGGTCCCCACTCCACAGGGCTTCCAAAATCCAGGTCAGACTGTGGTACCCTTGGCCTCTGTCTCTCTTCCACCTGCATAGCACCAGTGTCATTTCCGAATTCTGTTTTCCCATCTTTCCTGGTTAAACTCACCCATGACACTTTTCATAAAATATTTACAGCCCACGATGGAAATTAATGCCTTTTTTTTCTTTAAACACTCCCAAACCATATGCTCTCCTAGGGCAAAGAGACAAACCTCCCTGGACCAACAGCAGGAACTCTCTTCTTACAACAGCTAAAGGCCGGCGGGTGCTGAGCTAGGGAAGAAGGTTCCGTGGCGTTGCCATTAAGACCATGGTGGGGTGTCTGGCTGGATCCTTAAGCCCTTTACCCCCTGAGCTGAAATCAATCCCAGAATTCCTACTTAAACAAACATGAAACAATTCTTAGAAGCCCATGTCCCATGGCTTCTGGGCCTATGGAGCAAGTATCAAAATACACATATTGAAAACAATATCCAGGCTTTAGTAGAGCACTTGGAAACCCAGTGCTGGGGTGGTGGGGACAGGCAGGTCCTGGGGGCAGCCTAGCCGGCCAGCTTTGCTCATCTGGGGATTGCAGGCCAGTGAGTGACAGTGTCAGAAACATCAAGGTGGCTGGGCCCTGGGGAATGAGTGAGGGTCGAGGTTTGCTCACTGGCTACTGCACAATGCACTTGCAAACACTCATCCATTAGTACAGGCACAATATTAAAAAAGAAAAAAAGGCAAAAGCAGGAACCGCTTCAAGGCAGTCAACGAATGCCTGTGCAATAGCCGAACTTGAGCGCAGAGATGCAGATTGGCTTGCAAGCTGCCGCTCAGCACCCTATAAGTGCAGAGAGACCTCGTGGACTCAAACACGCTGGCACTGTGTACACACACAGAGCAAGGGGCACAGAAGTTATTAATGGTGTGGAAATCCACAAGTGGTGTGAAGCAGTCAACTAAACATTCACCCCGAAGCAAAACTGAGGCCTGGCACCCAGTTCCAGGGTGGGGGTGGGGAACCCCAGATTTCGCTTGGAAGGTTTGGGATGGGGAGGCAGAGGCGTGTTCCTGGGCGGATGCCATCTGCAGATCGGTGGCACCTGCATGCCAAGTCTCAGCAGACCACCCACCTCTGGGAGTGTGGCATCTCTACGCATGTGCCCTTGCTCCTTCCGCCCACGTTTGCTGAGTCACTGAGGGCAGCTAGGTGAACAAAAGTATCAGCCACAGAATTTGAAAACTAGGTAAAGGAACACACACACACACACACACACACACACACACACACACTCGACTCAGAGAGGGTTCAGGCCTGGCCTGTGTTTCCACAAGTAGCCAGTGTTTTAGGATATCCAGACCCTGGAGTCCTCACATCCCTTTCAGCAGAACAGGACTCTGCCATTACTGTCTCAAGGAAAGATGGGAAATCCTGCGTGTTTTTTTTTAAACCACACAGAGTTCAAGCCTGGAAAAAAAGTCCTCACTCCAGGCCCCTGTGACCTCCTGAAACTGATAAGCAAAACAGGACAGGCAGGGGATGAATTGGAAATGGGGAGAAGTATGAGCAGCAAAGCTTTTCTTGGTGTAATATGAACGAAACACTGAGTGGACACACAGAACCAACATCCATACCTTACCCCATGCCCAAACCAGCACCGAGTTAGCTGCTATGGCTGATAATTTAGATAGCTTTGATTTTTTTTCCCCAGAGTGAATGCATATCATGTGATTCCTTTAAACTAAGGTATGTCACACGCAATAAAATGTGAAGTATTTTACATTTTAAACAATACATGCTGGGCTGGAGAGATGGCTCAGAGGTTAAGAGCGCTGGCTGCTCTTCCAGAGGTCATGAGTTCAATTCCCAGCAACCACATGGTGGCTCACAACCATCTATACTGCAATCTGGTGCCCTCTTCTGACATGCCGATGTATATGCAAACACAACATTGTATACATAATAAATAAATCTTTAAAAAAAAGATTTAGTGTTTGGTGGACTTTAAGTGAAAGCCATAATCATTAACAAATGAACTTCATCACCCATCCCACATCAACACCAAGGAGCCTTCTTTCCATTAGCAGCCACCCTCACCCTCTCCTCCTGACCCTGCCTCATACTACCGATTAAGCGCCCCCCCCCCCCCCCGCCCACACACACACACCCTACCCTGGACACTACACTCAAACACAGTCATGGCCAGGTGTCCCTTCCAACCCTGAGAAGTCAAATGGAGACGAAAAAGGGAAAGGCATCCGAAAGAGGCCTGCTGTGGTTCTGCACAGTTGAAAAAGGTGGGTAGGAAATGGACATGGTGCTCAACTGATGTGTCACATGTGTCCGTCCACAAAGACGCAACAGGGAGGTCCGTGTGATGCTCCAGGCGGCTCCAGGATAGAAAGTTTGTGGGGTTGTGGTGTCGGACAGCACTGATGAAAGGTAGGTGGGGCTGGGAGCTGACACGCTTCTGCAGTGGACAAGCCCAAAGCCAGCCACACTCCTGATACAGAAGAGGCAGGGAACTGACTGGACAGCAGGTGGGGTTTTCTCACAGCAGGGTGGGGCTGGCCAGCAGCTGCAACTTGGAGGACCCATATCACCTTTATCTCTTCCTCCCCCAATACCTTCACCACATAACAGGCAGCCTCTGCTCGTGGCTCAGTAGCTTTCTATCTTGTCTTGACACAATGACTCGCATTAGTCATTATTGCTGGCCCAGTTTATCGGGTGGTTGGTCAAGACCCTTGTGCCCCGGTAGCTGTTCCCCTGTGCCCATCCTGAGTACAACAGTGTCCCTTTGTTTTCAGCTTGGGGTTCTGCAGTTTGAGTTACCTATACTCAAAAACAGAAAGGAAACCTCTCGTCACAGA
The DNA here is from genome assembly GCA_028658305.1 of Pachyuromys duprasi. Lineage (NCBI taxonomy): Eukaryota > Metazoa > Chordata > Mammalia > Rodentia > Muridae > Pachyuromys > Pachyuromys duprasi. The sequence goes on from CM053760.1 coordinate 71,754,296, forward strand.
CGGTGTAGTGTCTCACAGTGTGCCCTTTTGTCCACACATCTTTTCTTGCAAATGTTTGTGGCGATAAGTCACTGGTCTGGTTGGAGGCCTGTGTTCTGCTGCTCTGTTAGTACTGGATCCTCAGAGGGACTCCTCTTGGACATGCTGCTGTTGCTCTGTGTCCTGGAGCTCCAACAGTTTTGGACCAGCAGGACCCCTTCATGTAGTCCACCAGTTCACAGGCGGGGTAGATGTTGGGGCAGGCCAACCCAAAGCCCTGGATCTGGGCCTGGGTGATGGCTGAGTTGGCCAGCCCTCCAGCCCTCCTGCTCTCAGGCCCTCGGAACCTGCACCCCACCCCCACAACACCAGATCCAGCCCCACTGCTTGGCCCAGCCTAGGGGCAGTGTCCCCTCTCCTGAATGACTACAGTTCATGTGAAACAGTGCTGGAGAAGAGAGGCCCTTCACACACTTCTGTACTGTAATAATCATTGTGGCTGCCCATCTTATTGTTGTTGGTATTAACCTCTTGCCAACTAGTTTATGAATGTTTTCACAGGTATATGTGCATGGGAACAAACACTTTGCAAAAGAGCCTGGTACCATCTGTGGTTTGGGGGACCCCCGAGGGTCTTGAAGACATCCTCCTGAGATAAGGGAGACATGAGGAAGAGAGGCTGCTCAGTCTTTGCGTCAAAAGCCACGTGCGTCTGTGCTGTGCAAGGACTCTGTCCCTAGCCAGCCGGCAAGGTCGTGAAGCAAGACCTGTGAGCCTGTTACTTGGGTGGACATAGCTAGAAGAATGATGTCTTGGTTACTGCCCTCACTGTTGGGACAAAATACCAAATGAAAGTAATGTAAGGAAAAAAGCGTTTACTCTTAGCTCAGTTGGGAAGTACAGCCCACCTGAGTGGCACATAGGCATATATGCAGAGAAGCCAACACCCTTTCCAGGTTTCTGAGGGCACCTGCACTCATGTGTCCATATCCACACACAAAGTCACACACACACAAAGTCTCACATACACACGCCCCAACTTTTTCTAAAGAGTAATGCATCAGCCAGGCACTGTGACTCATGCCGTCATGCCCACACTTTGGAGGCCAAGGCAAGGCTGCTGGGAGTCCAGGCCAGACTAGGTTTCATGAGACCTGTCTCAAAAGAAGCCCCTAACCCACCCAAACAAATAAAATCACGTATCTGTATCGTGTGTTAAACATACCACACTAATATAAATAAATGTCAACGACAGGGCACTTGGCGACAGGGCACTGGGATGGTCGGGCACGTGGGCTATGGGTGTACTGCCCAAAGCTCTCATCCTGCCGCCCTCACAGGTCACAAAGAGCTGGCCGAGGCATCTGGTTCCCAGCACCTTACACTCTCTTACATTCCACACGGCAACACCCCTGGAAAATGACCCAAGTATGAACCTGATAAGCAGAGCATGACCTACATGGATGGGTTTCCTATGTTACCGGCTGACTCACAGGGCGTTCTGATAAAAACCTTGACACACAACACTCAGGGTTGTAGCTGAAGTTTGCCCTAACTGCCACTGGCCTGGTGACAGCAGTTATCTGGCAGGACCCCATGGCACATTCTGGGGAACACGTTAGCAGTGAATGTCCTGTGTTCAGGGCTGGACAAATTCCCATCTCTGCAACCATCAAAGGGAGGGGGCGCCCTGTCACCACGGAGGGCACCATAGCGGGCAGTTTCCCACAGGGGGACGCAATAGCTGAAAGCCCTGCTCAAACGCGGTTGAATTCTGACTAAGTGGGCACTGCCTAGTCTAGCAGCGTGATCAACACGGCCTCTCACATGGCACTTTGAGTGACAGCATCAATGAGAGCTTCTCGGGCTCTTTTTTTTTTTTAAACACTAGCATCTAGCTCTCATTAGGGGCAGAGACACAGCTAGGCAAGAATTTGCTAATGAAGTTCAACCTATGCCCTTGGACTTGAATTCATGGCGCTGGCCTGGTTTTCATTTGCTCTTCTTTTCGGTATGTTTTGTTCTTCAGACTTTTCATCTAGGAATCTCTTTACCTGGGGATCTGAGTTAGTGTGTTCGTTGTGATGCAATTAGAGGCCGTCTACAGAGAACTGCTCACACTTCAAAGCTTGCTCCCCTTAATTAGCGGAGGGTTTTATTCTTCCAAGGCTTGGCACTCTTGGATCTGGTCTCCCCCCCTCCCCCCATGAAAAGGTAATTTCCAAGATGAGAGAAAGGAATTGGTATAGAGACCGGAGTGTCACACACCAGCAAGCCTCTTGGAGAGCAAAAGGGTTGGGTCTTAGGATGAGCTCTACAGGGTGGAAATTCAGAAGGTACAGCCGTCTGCCTACCAACCTATGACAGAAACGCTAGTCACATGTGGCAAAATGATGCCATCTCAATAAATACAATCACCAAGCCAAAAAATATGAATAGTGCTGGAAATGCAAGGGTTAAGACCTAGAATAAGCAAGGCCCAAAGTCTTGAGAAGGTGGGTGGCTAGGGACCATGCTTCCAGGAACACTTAGTAAGGGTGACACCATGAGTTTTCCTGCCAGCTGGAAGGCCACAACACCATCGGTGAGCTGTCAGTATCTAATCGCTGATGGTCTTAACAGTTTGTAATGTTTTATTTTCATTATGTCTAACTTTAGGCTGGGTAAACATAAGCCTCTGCTTAACTCTGCTTCAGAAACATGATATAAAACTCAGCAACCTGAATAACCAGGGTCTCTTGTTGGCTTGACCTTGGCTTTGATCCCACTTCTACAGCAAGCATACTACACTCCCAACAAGTCCATGCACTGGCTCAAATCCCCTGAATATTGCTTTTAGAATGCTTTCTCTACCTTTGGCCTCCCACAGCCCTGAGCCCCCAACAAAGGCCTACTGTCGGGGGTCCAGCGAATATTTGGCTGAAGGGAGAGCGGCCCCAAGAGCTGCTGAATTGGGGCCTTTCATGAACTGTCTCTCTTTTTGACACCAGAGTTTTTGGCAGTTGGAGCCGGGGGAGGGAGAGAACTGGCCAGGCGTGCCCCACCATATACTCTGGAAAGGTGTGACTCCACCTTTCACAGGGACACAGGCTCTGCGGCCTGCTTTCCGTTCCGAGGCTTTCCACACCAGACTCAGCAGAAAAAGACAAACAGGAATGTGGGCAGATCATTCTATGCTTTCGCTGTGTTTTCTCACTTGGTTTTCACAGAAAAGTCTTGAAAACGAGTCACTGCCACCAACTTTCCACTTTGAATCTTTGGGAAATTTTACTTGAAGGTGGAGAGAGATTTAAAAATAAAGTGAAAGCATGAAACTCAGGTAACTAAACTGCCTTGTCCCGTGGAAAGAACATTCCTTCATTCACTTAATGGGGTCGTAAGGCTCAGGTGACAGATGGACTCCTCGCAAGGGCCAGTTGAGGGCCTCAGGCTTGATATGGCTCCATTAGGAGTCCTGGCCTGCCTCAGAGGCAGGTGGTACCTCTCTCTCCAGACTTTTCTATCTAGGCTCAAAATTCTTTGACAACCATGACCTGATTCTGAAAATACTCAAAGGGTGAACATCTGATGTCATCAAAGGTAGCAGTGTCAATGTTTTACAATACTTATTATTGTTGTTATTAAGAAAGAGTTTCACTGTATCACCTCGGCTGGGCTAGAACGGAGCATGTAGACCAGTAGAAAAGGATGGCCTCCAGCTCATAGAGATCCAGCTATCTGTGCCTCCCAAGTGCTGGGATTAAAGATATGTCCCATCATCTTTATCCTCAGTGGCTTTTTGAAGTTGTTCCTGCAGCAGCTGGAGACAGAGTCTGTGCTGCTCTCACAGAGGAACCGAGCTTGGTTTTCAGCACCCATATATAGTGGCTCACAACTGCCTGTAACTCCAGCTCCAGGGATGCAACGCCCTCTCCTGGCCACTATGGGCAACTGCACTCACATGCACAGACACACGAATACACAATTAAAGGTAAAAAAAAAAAATTGTTCTAAGAAGCCACAACAAAGGCCAGCTCCTGTTGACTCTCCTGCTTTTTGTTTGTGTCTGAGGCAAGATGTCACTAACTTACTGAAGCCAGCCCAGAACTCCCAACACTGTTGCTTCTGCTTCCCAGATGCTGGGATTACAACCATGTACCCCATAAGTAGCTAAGATTAATGGCTTAAGTAACAGAGACGGGTTTCCTTGCAGCTCGGTAGGCTCCAATTCCAAGGTCAAGGTATCGGTAAGTTTATTTCCTCTGAGGCTTCAGGAAGCCTGATCCAGTCTACTGTCCTTGGCAGGTGTCTCTCTTCAGCTTCGTCTCACCATATCATCTTTTCTCTACCTAAGTATATCTCTGTGCTCACGTTTCTCCTTCTTAAAGGTCACTAGTGATGGGGGGAGGATTGCCCTATGCCCCCATCTTAGCTTGTTTTCATATGCAGAGAGCCTATCTCCAAGTCTAAGGTCAAGGTCAGAGATCCAGAGGTGAGGATCCACCAACATAAATATTTCCTGTTGACACAATTCAAACTTTAATGAGTATAGTTCTTTAGCCCCAATACATTACTAGAGCTGAATTCTTGGACCCAGAAATGGAAAGACCAAGACAAGACCCAAAAGGCTTTTTTTCTACTCAAGCTATTCCTCCATGTAGCTCTGACTAAGAAAAGCAAGTAGGGGGTTGGGGGAAGGTCAACTCTGAACACAGACCATGGACACCTTTCTATGGGAAGAATTCCTGCTCCATGTTATCTCAAGCAAACTAGGCATTCAACTGCACAGAGGTCATATCTCAGCCGCTACGGTCTGCACTTGGTAGGGGCTAGTGCCTGCTCAGCTGACAAGCTCTGCTCAGGGTCTCACAGGGCCTCTGCAGCTGGCCCCAGCTCGACCCTGGCTGGTGTCCCTGTGAGAAGGGCCGCCCAGGTTCTAATTCCGGCCTTCGAGTGAGCCATCAGTTCCCACTCAGGTCCTTGTTTGGAGTTGCCTTGGGGAAGAGAAACAGGTGTGACTCCTTGTGGGGGGAGGGGAGGGAGCTTTCAACACCTGATCATTTTATTCCCCTTTGGGGTGGTCCCAACTGTCTGAAAAGAAGTCTTTCTAATATTAATGTTGGCTTCAGGTGACTGTGACAGCAAACAGGCCCTGGCGGACAGAGAAGCCTCCTTGCCCAGGGAAGCGGAGCAGCCTCTCCAAGCTGATGAGGGCAGCACCTCTCTCACCCGTCTCTGGACGCCGGCTTCTTACAGAAGGACCTCCAGGAGGTCCAGCCCCCACCAGCCAGCAGCTGCACAGCAACGGCCCCAACATCCCTCCCTTGGCATTTGCAGCAACTTGCCCAGTTTTGTGCCCAAATGAATTTCCTCATCCCTCTCCCTAACTGACATTACTCTTTCTCATAATATTTATACGACAGCCATTCCACTCCAAGGAGCAGGGTGGCAGGCCCGTGGGCACCGTGTGGGGCCTGGTCCAGCATGGCTGGCCTGGCCATGTTTGGTAACGGCCCTGTTGAACACTCACACAGTCGATGCTTCTCCATTTATGCACAAGGTCTTCACGGCCTTCTCCATTGACCTGCCTCAGTCCACCTGCCTGTTCTCTCCTTCCCCAGGTCCTCTACACAGAAAAGCATCCCTTCTCCAGCCCTGACCCTCAGGTGACTCACTTTAAATGACACTAAGATACCCTCATCCCCCAAAGCCAACTCTACAGCCTGAACCACTCCCCCAAAAGGCAGACTGTCCCCTCCTCCACCTGCATATCTGAGCTATAAGTCACACTTGGCATGTCACACACGGATCTGGCCTCCTCTCCAGGCCTCGTCTCCACCAGCTCTCTGGCTTTCTAGACCTGATCACCGCTCTGCTCCCAGCAAAGGCCACTGAGGATGAAATGATCTCTGATTCCTTTTCCCACAAATGCACCAAGTAGACCACCCAGGGTTCTTTGCACCATCACCTAAATGTTTCCGGGGCCCACTCGTTTTACTCTGAAAACACCAGATTCCAGCTACTCTCCTCTCTTTGAGATTTACCAAAACTGGTTCCAAAACAGCCCCTGGCCTGATAGTCTAACTCAAACCCAGTTTGTTGTCCTGGAAACAAGCAAGGCATCAAGCGCTACTGCCAAAATGCCAAAGCCAGAGTGGGAGAGGGCATCCACGTTCCCTGCTGTGATCTGCTTACACTCAGGCCCAGGCAGAAGGAAGTCTTTCAGAAGAGGGCATCAGAGAGTGTGTCCTGAGGATCGTGCCTGGGTAGAATCCTCCTTTGAGAGGTGTTGTGTGGCTGTTAAGTAGGTAAGAGTGCACACTGTGCCAGCATTCCACAATATGCCACTGGAACCAAGAAGCCTCTGAATATAGAAATACACTATGTACAAAGTACCACAGATTTTATAAAGAGTCACAGTGCCGCTTCCTGAAGCAAGGCCCTTCCTGATCCTCTTCAAACACCCAACCCTCCTCTCCTCGTGTTACACAACACCCTAACAACTCTAGCCAACCTCCTGTTTCATTCCATTCTGAGACACTTTCTTTTCTCTTTTCCGAGACAGGTCATTCATCAGGGCAGCCTCAAAATTACAGAGCAGCCAAGGATGACGGTCCCTTTCCTCCCCAGTGCTGAGATTCTGGGTCTGGGTCACCCACTTCACATGGTGCCGGGGCTGGGGAAGCCTCTGAGCGATAGTGCAAACCCCTCCTTGACACTGGAAGTGGCTGTTCATCTGCTCCCATCTTCCCTTGGAGGCAGAAAGAGCCTCTGTGTGTTTGCTCACTGGCTGGCCCAAAACCTGGGGTACAGCTCTGCCCGTGCTCCTTAGATGAATGAATGATTGCAGGAAAAAAAACCCAGGCTCAATGCATTCCAGAATCTTCTGACCTACGTGAGAGTTAAAGACAGATGCCTGCACACGTGCGCACACAGAGAGACAGAGACAGAGATCAATGACCTGGACCAAGCCTCTGTCTCACACTCACCAGTCCATCCTCCCAGCCTGCCTCTTTCCCTCCGGGCTCTGCAGTCACCCTTGCTTCTGCGTAAGAAGGGACTTCAGATATCCAGGAGGACGCCAGGTACCCGCAGTCTCCTCCTTCCTTCTTCAGTCTCCATCTCTGGCCTTAGTTCACCCTGCCGCTCATTTCACACGATTTGACCCACTCACAGCTTTACTAACATTGTGTGCAGGGCGCTGCATGTTGTGACTGAGTGTGTGTGTGTGTGTGTGTGCGCGCACATGCACCTGTTCACCTCTGCCTTGCATCAGATAAAGCTAACTTTCAGAGGTCGGTGTCTGGTCACTGTGTGGTGTGTGACCGGGAACTGTATCCCACTGACCCCAGTCATAGGGGAAACAGCTGCTGCCAGACAAGCTTGCCCTAGTGATGACGGGTACAGTTGCAGCAATCTTTGTAAGTTTCTGAGCTGAGGCCAGAGGAATGCTCTGAAAGATACAGCACAGCCTTCTAGAGCTGAGCCCAGTCCACAGAACGCATGTGAAAAGCCTGACATGCAGGCCCACGTTTGATGTGCTGCTTTGCATGTGCTATCCCAGCGCCCCTGTTGTAAAATGGGAGGCAGAAAAAAAAAATTCCAAGATGCTCAGGAGCCAGCTAGCCTGGAGTCTGCACCAACTGCAGCAATGGAAATGGTATGAGCAACCCTACTTCGACCAGGAGGAAGGCGAGAACTCCCACAGTCATCTCCAGACCTCCACATGTACTCCCTAGCACACATCTGCCTCCAACACATGTGTTAGATGGATAAACAAACGATCGGTGTTTTCACTTAAATAAAGCGATGGGTACCGGTGAGACAGCTCAGCAGCAAAGGTACCCGTCTCTCAGCCTAACAACCTGAGTCTGATTCCCAGAAACCACATGGGGCAAGTGTTACTATATGGGGCTCTTGATCCCTCTGCATTTATTGTCTCTAACAGTTAAGGAATTAAAAGGCAGGAAAAACTCTCAGATGCAACAGGAATCAACAAGTAACAAACTTTATTAAAAGTGAAGACTCAGGCATGACTTTAACTACATGCACAAACACACACAGACAAACAGAGACAGACAGACAAAAACACAGAGTCAGAGAAAAAGATACCACATAATTTGGAAAGGGGATCCGGAAACCAAAATCCAAATTTCCCAGGAGGGTCTGGGAACTTTGTATGTTTTGGTGGCAGAGGGAAAGTCTCCTTCTCCTAATTTTGCATCAGTCAACTTGAATGAAGAAAGGGGAACAGACAGTAAAGCCAGAGTCTCAGGTCAATGTGCTTACTACCAACCTTGAATAAATCTGGCCAATCTGGACTGATCAAGCTTCTGCTAGTGAGAGGAAAAGCTCTCCAGGCCTCTGTCTCTGATCAGGAAGGTAGAGAAGTCATGACTTTTGCATTGTTTTTATTTATCACTGGCCCCTTCACTTGTATGCTTGTCTATCCAGTTCCTGGTGCCTCAGAAGGACACAGAGAGAACTGACTGTTATAAGCTGTCCACTAACTTCAACAACCTGGCACACTCTCATCCTCGCCTACATATGAAATAGACAGACAGACAGACAGACAGACAGACAGATAGATAGATGAGAAATGGATAGGTTTTTTTCTTAATTAAATCACTACCAACAACAACAAAAAGTTTCTGAGGCTCTAGCCATAATTTGAAGGTGGTGTTCCCACACGTGGCAAATGTGGAGTCGCACCGACAAGCTGCGCCCCACCCCACAATGCAGCACTTAGTCCTTGCATCTGGTGAAGAAGCTCACTTGTGCACTGCCCTCTGGTCTGCAGCCCTCACGGCCCTGTACCGCCACCCTCCTTTGTTCCCCAGCAGTCCTGCCTGCCAAGGCACCAAGACTTCTCCAAAGAGGCCCCCTTTACAGAATGCATCCAGACCTCCCCCACAAACAACTACAGAGGAGGAACAAGAAACTGACCACTTCATACCCTTCCATGGCGCCCCTCAGCCATAGAAAGCACTGGCTGCACGGAGCAGGCCTGGCACCTCGGAGGCAGAGCCACATGCCAGCAGCAACATGCTGTGGAAAGCCTTCCAGCACACGTCGAGGACAGGGGGACCTCACTCTCCCTCTTCAACAACAAAAATCAACAATTTTACACCATGGAACTCACCAGAGCCACAGAAGCAGACATTCTCCAACCCCAAAGAACCCTTTGTGTTCCAGTAGGATAACAGGTATTTGTGGCTTGGCATAGGCAGCTCCTGCCACCCCTCTACCTGCAAGAATTTAAGGGAAATCTGAAAGATTTGGGGGATGTTAAGAACATCAGAAGTTCTTACATTTGTGGGGTGGGAGAGACTGACAACCTAGCTGAAACAATCTGTGTATGCAACAGTCCTGGGAAAGGAGGCGTCCACTCAGCCCTTGCTGTACCATCAGAAACCTGCAGGTTTCACGCAGATCCCCTGAGAGTCAAGGCCTGTGAAGACATCTGACCAGCAACTTGCTAACCAGACAGTGACACAGGTTCAGATGTGGCCCTTAGAAATCCAGGTTAAAACTAAAAAGAACTTGAAAAAGTATATCACAAACAGCTCAAGGGTTGTGCGTTATAATTAGTACAGAAACCACAGGACTAGGAAAGAAAAGATGCTTTAAAAAATATATAATGAATCAATCAAGTACCATGCCTGGAGGTAACCTAGACCCCTGCTCAGATGTAGCCCATGGGCAGCTCAGTCTCCATGGGGGTTTCCTAGTAAGGGGAGCAGGGGCAGTCACTGGCATGAACTTGCCTGCTCTTTGATCACATACCCCTGGCCACGTGGTCTTACTAGGCCACAGAGAAAGAGAATCCAGACAGTCCTGATGAGACCTAATAGGCTA
>CM053760.1:71771758-71804084 GCA_028658305.1 Pachyuromys duprasi
GCAAAGCAGGTTAAGATGGAGACCCTCCCACATCACCCCTCCCTATTCCAACCCCCCCCCCAAAAAGAAAAAATTCTGTAGCTGAGGAGACGTCTCAGCAGGCAAAGGGCTTGCTTCACTCTAGAATCCCGGCGTATGAGGGCCTCTACCCCATGCCACTGTGTAAAGGGAGCACACCTCAGGGTGCACGGCATGTTTTCTAGGATGATGTCTCCCCTGACCTTAGAATCACCAGACATTAGGAGGCCTCCGTGTAGATTCCAGCTGCGGCTGGCAGCAGCCAACAGACACGTAAGAAGTGGGCAGTGCCAGCAGCAGGCCTTCCGAGTGTCAGCCAGGCCGCATGTGTGAGTACCACGTGTGAGTACCCCTCTGGCAGGAGGAGAGCTTGGCCTTCTGCTTGGTTCTTGCTTGATGCCTTAGGCCTTCTCTCTCCGGAGTCTCTTTCTAAGAATACTAACCTTATTCCTGAGGCTCTGTTGGGCTTGGCCTTACAACTTTATCACTTTCCAAAGATCTACCTCCCTGGTGCTATCACACTGTAGTTGAACATGCCAACTTCAAAATTTGGGGAGATGCAAACAGCCAGCCCCCACCATGGGGCAGCTGGAAAATTAAGAAAAGGAAGCCATAAACTTCGGTAAGGGTAGTGGAAATTGCCTCTCTGGGACCCTTCTCCCCACCCCCAAAAAGACCTTGTGATAATCAGCCTAAAAGGAAGAAAGGTTTATTTGCTCTCATAGTTTCTAGGTTTGGGGTCATGGTCACCTGTCCCTGTGGCTTTGGGCCTGTGGCAACATAGCACATCATGACACCTAGACCCCCTGGAACCATTCAGATGAGCTTACCCCATGGAGGCCAGAAGCAAAGACATGGAGGGACTGATGTTCCATATCCCCAATTACCTAACTTCTGCCCACTAGGCCGAAGCTTCTCAAGGGTCCACCCCTCCCATCAGCACTACAGACTGGTGGCTAAGTCCTCACCACACTGGCCTTTTGGAAAATTAAAGATTCAAAGGAGGGTGCGGTTGACTGACCCTCAATAATCCTCCAGGCAACACCATATACTTGTGTGATGGGAGCTACAGACACCATGAATGATAGGCTCTGCTCCCAAACCTGCTTGTACCTGGTTGTATCTGTTACTGTCATTCTGTATGGCTGTCTGTGACAAAATGTGGCATCAAGCAACTGACAAGAAGAAAATTCTTTCTAGCAAAAACCAAGCTTGAGGATTTAGGCAGACAGTGAAAGCTGGCTGCTTTCAAAGTGACAATTCCCTATGCACATGACAACCGACGTTTCAGTAGCAAGAACAACAAAAGTCAGTGCACATCTGGTATTTTTCTAGTGCTTAAAATATTTATAGCAGTCACAGATTTCAAGCCCTACAAGTCTCTGGCTGTGCCCTTTAGGGGGACTATGGTTTGGGGGTGGCTCACAGCGTCCCGGCAGCTCCACACACAAGGACTTTTCCAAAGCCAGCAGGAACCGTCAAATGGCTCCTTTGCTGCCTGTTTCTGTACACAGGGTTTGCACTTGCAGCTGTCAGAAGCGCAGAGCTGGGGCCTCTGCGTGTAGAACCAAATGACTGTGTACTACAGAGGTAATACCGGGAAAGCATCTGCCTGAGCAGAAGGCAAAACCGCACCTGTCAATCCCAAGGGTGCTTCAGGCTTCAAACTCAACCCTCAGAAGGTGTGTGCTGACGGCTTTTTGTGTTTGCCTTCTAAATCCGCTCAGGATTGCTCCGGGCCAGGCTTGGTTTTCACCACGAAACAGATGATGCCGTGAAAACTCTTCCTAGAAGTCACACCAGCAGCTTCTTGAACTTCAGGAAGCAGAGCTCCGGTCTGAATTCCGATACCACCACAGCCTTGGGCATGATGGGAAGCTGCTTAGTCCCAAAGAGTGGGGTGAGGGTTGGCCCTGGACTAAATCGGCTTTACTGAGAGCTGCTGAGAGTGGGATTACAATGAGTTGCCCGCTGTGCGGTACCTGACTTCTGACAGGTGGTAACCTTCGAGAGGTAGGAACTCCACCCCTCTAGTGAGCCCCCAGGAGCACCTGGACCACACTTGCAGGGATGGGGCGGAGCTCAGGACATGGTCAGGGGTGTCTATGGGAAGGGGGGGGGTCCTGGTTCAACCCACCGTAGAAAACTGGCTTTTTGCCAGATCTTCCTTCTAGCCTCCTCCAGCAAGATCCCCAGAGGAAGAGGGACCTTTATTATATGTTGAGATGGTCTCTGCTTTCTGCAATTTGTCATCTGCTGCTCCTAGAGGGACACCAGCCCCAAGGGTGGCTGAATCCTAGAGGCAGCAAACAATGGCCTGCAAGAGCATCTCAACACACAAACCAACCCTCTCCTTCATTCTAGCCAGTGTCCCTCACCCTAGCCACTTCAGAAGTGTATGACTAGAACAACGCAGACACCTAGGATGCCCTGGAACCATTCAGATGAGCCAGCCCAAAGGTGCTGTGTTTATGCACTGGCTTTTCTCACTCGTTCATTTCCTCAATGCTGCACTCAAGGTCCTCTCTGCAGCCTCCAGTCTGTGAGCACGAAACGATTGTGACAATAATTTTCACACCTGCACACCTCATCATCCTTGCTTAACACAAATGCTGCTCAGATGCGGTAGTCTACCCTGTAATTCTAGGGTTTGGTAAACTGAGGCAAGTGGCTCAGGGATTCAGTGCCAGCCAGAATAAACTAAGCAACATCATGTGCCAGAACACTGACTTAGCATACACAAAGCCATGGGTTTCATTCTCAGGAGTGTTCAACAGACAGACAGAGAGACACACACACACATACAAGGCATGGCATGGTACCAGCTATACTATACCCCAACTCAGTTTTCCTGCATCCGTGGGAGACACCCAGGTCCAGTCTCTACAGGGAAAAGATGGAGGAAAATGAGCAGGCCGAGGGAACCCCTGGGTGGCAGCACCCAAACCTCACACTTCGCACACGGGTAACCTCAAAGCATTGCCCCTCAGCTCCTGAGCCAGGAACCCAGGGAGGAGAGACCTCAGGGAGGACCCAGATGCCAATTAGTCTAGAGTCAACATGAGTGTGAACGTTGGCATTGAATGTTGTTTCCAAACACAAGATGGGATCAGCACCAGGGGGTGGGGGTGATCAGGTGTGTGCGTGCGTGAGGGTGTGTGTGTGTGTGTGTGTTTGTGTGTGTGTGAGAGAGAGAGAGAGAGAGAGATGTGTACGCACATCCTGTCCTTCTAAACGTGTGTGGTCCATCTTATACACTAAGGACTCTTACATGGCACTTGGATTGGAACTGGGTGTGTGAACTGTGACAGTGGTCAGGGAAATCAGGACCCTGTAGTGCCTACAGCTCTTTTTCAGGGTCCCTTTCTCCTTGTAAGGAAAACACCTCCTTATGCAGATCTTCTGTATCCATCATGCTACTCTCACAGCAGCGGGAAGGCAGTGGGAGGCTCTGCAATGTGCAGGGCTCCACTTCTGACCTCTAGGAGCAGAGTCAGCAGACTGGGTGGGTACCTGCCGCCAGCCTGGAATTCTGCTGTCGGCTGCCTTTTTCCTGCTTAATGCTCCTTAATCTCAGGTCTGTGTGGCTTTCCCCAAATCATGATATACAAATCAGTTTTTCATGGGCATGAGCCACCAATATATTTACTCTTGGCAATCAAAACATTAAAAAAAACATAAAAACAAACAAAACAAGCAGGGGCTGGAGAGATGGTTCAGCAGATAAGAGTGCTTGCTGCTCTTGTAGAGAACCCAAGCCTGGTTCCCAGCACCCTGTGAGTAGCTCACAATCACCTGTCCCTCCTTCTTCTGATATCCACAGGTACCTGCACTTGAGTGCATGACCCCGCCCTGACCCCAAATGCATACACATATTTTTATTTAAAAAAAAGTGACAATATTTTTTGACAAGCGATGCCCCCTTAAGATGAATTCACCAGGAAGGAAACAGAACGAACTTCAGAATACACAGCAAGGAAATGCTGGCTTCCTATAGTTTACATCACTCACACCCCTGTGAGTACAAGCCCTACATATTACAGCTGTTGGTACTTTCACTTGCACTCCACAGAACTGCTTGTCTGAATGAATTTATGCTCTCAGTCACAGAGGGCTCATTATGTACATGGATTGTTTAACTAGCACCCCAAGTATTCTCGAATGCTGGCCCTTGGCTGGGGAAGGTCTGCCATCTTTGGAATAGCTCTCGGGAACCCACAGGGTGAAAGGAGTCAAGCAAAGACTCAGCGGAACACCAAGCCACAGGCACACAAGAAAAGATCACTGTAGAGGCTGTAACAGGCCCATGCGTAGGACTTGCAATTTAGACACAGGAAGAACCTCTCATTGATGGGGTGTCAAGGAAAACCAATCCTAGCTCTTGATTCCAGAGTACCCTTTCAGGAAGATTCCATTGGTATCAGTCAGCATGAATTCTGGGCTAGCTCTTGCAGATCTCAGGGACTTTTCTGACTCTTTGTCCAAATGAAGCATCAGAATGACACAGTTCTTAGAGACCAGCATTTATGACCTGAGCAAAAGCAGGGCTTCCCCAAGCAAGAGCAGCCCTTGGATACCAGAAAGGAGCAAAAGCCATAGGGAGGGGCTGGAGAGATGGCTCAGAGGTTGAGAGCACTGGCTGTTCTTCGAAAGGTCGTGAGTTCAATTCCCAGCAACCACATGGTGGCATATAACCATCTACAGTGAGATCTGGTGCCCTCTTCTGGTGCACAGGCTTACATGCAGGCAGAACGGTATATAATTAATCATTAATTAATTAATTAATTAATTAATTCTTTAACAAAACTAAAATATTGCTAGGATTAAAGGCACCACCACCATGCCCGGCAAATGTTTATTGCCAGGAACAGCGGTGCTTGCCTATTATCCCAAAACTCAGAAGGCAGAGGCAGGCAGATCTCGGCGAATTCAACGACAGCCTGGTCTAAAAAGTGAGCCTAGGACAGCCAAGGCTACATGAAGAAACCCTGTCTTGAAAACCAAGGTGTGGGTGGGGGGACCCCACAGGGAAAGTTCAGTGTGACAGAAAGCCAGGAGCCAGCCAAGTACAGCAACTGTGCTAAATGCTCACTATGAGATGCACAGCATTTTTTTTCTTCCAAAGGAGAAATTGTAAAATAAAATGTTTTGTCAAGTACCTGGGAAGACAGGTCAGTCAGGAAAGAGTCTGCTGTACAAAGAATGAGGACAGGGTTTTGAACTCCTGGCATTCTGTAAAAAGCCATGTATGGTGGTACATGTCTGCAACCCCAGTGTTAGGGAGGCAGAGACAGGGGCATCTCCGCAGCTCACTGGCCAGCCAGGCTAGTCAAGCGGGTAGATCAGCTTTTAGTGTGTTAAAAATCATGTAGAGGGCAGTCACAGAAGATAACACTGACCTCTGGCCTTCGCATGCATGCTTACATGTGTACGTATTAAATGTGCAGGGTCACACAGGACACACATGGTAACTACCTAAATGTTTCACCCTGGCTTGTTTCTGATATTGGAAAGTATCTTCCGCCTGCAGCAGGGAATGGCGTGGCTCTGTTACCTTCCAGAAAGGACTCCTAGCCCTTGGCTGCCTTTTCCCTGTGAGTGCTGGAGAGAACTGTGGTGGTGGCCCTAGGCTACAGTGTGAGGGACTCTGGAGGGCCAGTGGCTGACGATGCATCTAGCCATGTTCTATGAACAGAAAACAGAAACAAACCCCACTATCCAACCATGAACACCGCCTGGCTGCTAAGTACACACTTTGGAAGAAATCCACAAATTTAAAAGAAAACATCAAGCCCCAGTTCCCCTGCGGTTTATAGACTCCCTAAGCAATTCAAACTCTGACATGACCATGTGCTCCTGATTTCTCACTTGTGATAAAAACATCAACGAGTCTTTCTTGCGAGGGTCTCAATATGGTGTGAAGACAATAGAACTCCCTGGAAAGGAAAGCGATGGGGCAGTTCTACCTGGGTGTCCTGAGGTTCAACCAACTGTGGATTCAAAATGGAGGCGGTCATGTTGGTCCCAAGAGCACTATGCAACTAGGCCCATAATGGCCGCACTTGTACTAAACACGCCCAGACTACTTTCCTTGTTGTTACTCCCAGACTAATGCAGTTGCGGTCCTTAACAGGACCTAGAACCACCCAAGAGAAGCCTTGGGCTTCATCTGTACGTATGATCTAGATTAGGCTAGTTGCTGTGGGAAGGCCCCCAATGTGGGAGACATCGTGCTGGGAACCAGAGTCCTGGACTGTGTGAAAAGTGGCGGGTCACCAGCATCCGTGTCTCTGCTTCCTGCTGGCCATGGCGAAGTGACTGGCTACCTCCTGCTCCCCCAGCCTTGCCTGCTCTGCCATGGTTACTGTAACCTCCGCTGAGAGCAGAAATCAAGGCTTCCTTTCTTAAGTTGGTTTTGTCAGGTGTTAGGCAACCGGAACAGTAACTAATCACAGTGCAACTGTGTGTTAACGACCTACCATCGAATTCGATGGACAGATTTATAACCCACAGCAGTGGCCAGCAGTAGAGTCTTCAGTAAAGATAAGCAGCCAAACAGTTCATATTCAAGCAAGAGAGCCAGGAAGGTAGCCACTTCCACTAGCTGCATTATTTCGTTCCCCTATGTCTTCTGCATGCTATTTCCTCTTCTCAAGCTACAAACAGAGGTCTATCCATCTGCTGGGAGGGTGCATGCACAGAGTTTTGTTCCAGACTGCTGTTAGATTCTAAAGTGGAAACATAGCTTTCGGTACTGAGTAGTTGCTGTAGAAGGCATAGGGCCTGGGTTCACTCTGCATGAAAATACCCCCCCCACACACACACACTCACTCACAAGTCTAACTTGTAACTTTCCCCTTTGACATAAGTAAGCAAGGATGAACTAACACAGAGACTACAGCAACATGTGGGCAGTTGAGGCTGGCATTTGTGCTGTTCTGAGACAGGTTCTTTATATACAGCCACGGCTGCCATGGAACTCATTACCGGCTTCTTAGTCCCAGGGACCCATCTTTCTCTGCCTCTTGAGTGCCAGGATTAAAAGGACACACTACCAAACCGTGCCGCTATGGCATTTTATACAAGGGACTTGGGTTGTACCCAACACAAGTCTACCCATAGGCGAGACAGGGTTCGTATGCAGGAAATAAATTCCTTTGGACATGGAAGGGACAGTTCATACTAAGAACATGGCTGGGAAGCAAGAAGCTATAGACTATAAAACTGAAAACAAAGAACTCAGCCCAGGCTCTGTTTGTCTCACTAGCTTCACTAAACATTTTGGTTACTTCTGGTGAGAACCTTGTGAAGCACCCAGCCAAATCACCAGCAACAGCTAGCTCAGAAGATCCTCTCAGGTCCACTCTGAAAACAAGACACAGGAAACTGCTAACTGCACCAAAGCAGAGTCAGCAGATGCAAGCACATTAGTCCTGGGGAACTGTGAAGGTCACTTACGTGGTGGATTTCAGAAAAAGCTTAATCCCAGCCCTTGCAAGGCAGAAGCTGACGGATCCCTGTGAGTTTGAGGCCAGGCTGGTCTACAGAGTGAGTTCCAGGATAGCCAGGGCTATACAGAGAAACACTGATTTGGAATACTCCCCCCGAAGAAAAAGAGAGAGAGAGAGAGAACAAACTCCAGTAATCTCAACTATCCTCTCTGTGGTAAATGGTCTGCACCACATTTTTAGATGTTCAGTGGTCTCTGACCCAGGGCATGTATAAGATGACTTTGCTCTGATGAATAGCCATTACAGAACCATAAGGCTTCTTCGGTAGCAAAGAAATCTCAGACATTTCCATTCATAACAGAGAATGCCACGTTATTTTAGGAGACTAAAACAACTTTAACAGCAATTAGAGTATAGAAAAAAATCTCCTGCTGTAGCACATGGAGGCTAGCTGTGTGTGTGTGTGCTGCGCACATGCTTGGGAGTGTAGATACAGACCACAGAACTTGGCAAGAGACCACCTTGTGGGAAGAGATGCTGGGGAAGGGGGGCCACCAGGTCCCATGTACTGTGAAAGCTGAGGAGACTTCTAGGGACAGAAGGGCACAATGGAGACAGGGGACAGAAGAGAATCGAGGGGCAAAGAATCAATGGAAACACATTTTGTTTGAAACTGCTGCCACACTACATGCTAATAAAAAACAAACAGAACACACGGTTCAGCTGTGACGCTAGGCAGAACACTAAATATTTGCAGGTAAGGTGAGTAAACTAGACGGGGACGTTAACTTGACTCTTGCTTTCGACAGGCCGATGGTGAATCACAGGATTTCCACTAATCCTCAGATAAACACTGTAAAAACTGTTCCTGACTCAGACATCGTCTGCAGGCTCGCAAAGGGGTACTCTTGCTTAGGAATGGCCAGCACCTCATCCATCAGCCTTTGAGAGGCAGACAAGTCTTCCAGGGAGATTCCCCACGAGCAAAAATGGTCATGGGAGCTAAAGAAACCCAGGACTGTGCGCTGTGGAGCAGTCCCCAGCGCCATCTCCACGGGTTATTCCAGGGATGGCATCACATTGCCTGGCCAGTCTGGAGAAGTGAACGCTTTCGGAAACCCAAGAACCGTACAGAAACAGCTAGCACCCACACAGATGGCATGTGTATGCAGAAGGGGCACCCACGCTGGGGTGGGGCACTGGCCTGAAGGTGCCACCTGAGGGTCTACACACAGGAGCCCTGGCTTTCTGGATCACTGTTAGGTTGCTCATGGCCACTGTTCCTGGTCTGAGACAGCAGCCCCCCCTCCCCCCATTTCAACAGTCGCTTCAGTGGAATCCTTAAGCAGCACCACCAGTTGCTCAAGACAAATGTCCACGGCATCTCACTCCCTTTCCTGTCATCCTCCGGCTCACCCATCAGTCCTCAGTTCTCTTCTCAGGAGGCAGTTGAATCAGGGCTCTTCTATCT
The DNA here is from genome assembly GCA_028658305.1 of Pachyuromys duprasi. Classification (NCBI taxonomy): domain Eukaryota; kingdom Metazoa; phylum Chordata; class Mammalia; order Rodentia; family Muridae; genus Pachyuromys; species Pachyuromys duprasi. The sequence continues at coordinate 71,780,699 of CM053760.1, forward strand.
GCCCCCACAACCCTAACAGCAGACCTTGCCGCAGATTAACCCTGCACCTTCCACCCCCAGGCCCACCCTACCCTGCACAACCCCTGACAAAGATGTCCTTTCAAGAGGCGAGTTGGATTGTGTCGATCCCTTTCTTAAAACCCTCCAAACGGCCTCCTTGCCACTCTGACCAAAGCGACAGATCCTTCCCAGAGATGCAAAGAGCCTCCACTCTTGAGGCAGCCACCTGGCCCTCCTACTGGACCTGCTATGTGAACTTTACAGCATTAGCATTACCTCATCCCAAAGTCTGTCTCCCGACAAAAGTTCCCTTTCTCAAGCCTTCAGCATCACCTATCTGAGGCATTCCAGTATACTCACACTCCATCAGACAGATGCTTCTTCACCCCGACTCCACGCATCTGCAAACCCTGCCTGTTTACTGCTTTACTGCCCACTGCCCTAACTGAGCTGATTCCAGTATTTCCAAGTGCATGGTATGGCAGTCTCCTCTGGTTTAGGTGCGGCTTATCCCCTCCAAACTAACACTGAGGCTTGGTCCCCAGTGTATCAGCAGTGAGAGATGGCAGACCTTTAACAGGTAAGAAGGGGACCAGAGAGATAGCTCAGTGGGTGAAACGCTGAGTGCAAGCCTGATGGCTCCGGAACCCATGCATAGGTGGAAGGGGAGAACCAACCGAGCACAGCTGTCCCCTCACCTCTGCACTGTGGTTCATGTGTATTCCCCTCCCAACACACACAGAAAGAGAGAGACAGACAGAGAGACACAGAGACAGAGACAGAGACAGAGAGACTATCAATATATTTCTTCAGGGGCTGAGTTTGCCACCTTGAGAGTAGGCTCCTAACAAATTAGTCCAAACCGGAACTCCACTGGCCTGCCCGTCCCCCTCCAGAAAAAAAAACAAAAACTAAAAACCCTGCTATAACACTTTTGGTGGGAAGTCAAAATAGCATGAGGTGGACCTGGACCTGGACTTCTCAGGCCTCTTGGGTTCCAAGAGGAACCAAAACTCCATCCACAGAGGGTGTGAAGCAAGCTAAGGCAGCGTGGGCGTGGAGCAAGGCAGCAATGATGGTTTTTGTCAGCAGCTGGGAGTGACCTCAAGGAGCCCTGCACAGGATAAGGTCCATTAACTTTCAGGATGAGGGGGAAGCACTCCTGAGGCCCTGCCTTCAAGGATTTATAGGCGGTTAACAGTTACAGGAGGAGGGCTTATGAGACCGTACCCCTCACCAGGATATATGGGGAAAAGGATATTTTTCCCCCTTCGGTGGTCTAGCTGCTCGTATTTTGTGCAAGTTCCTAAAAGTAACCCCAGTTAAACTCACTGGTTCACCAAGCTGCTCTGGGATAGAGTTATTACATTGTTTCGGTCATTGGTATCTTCTTGGGGATGGGTAAAAATTCATTTCTCCTCAGGGGTCAAAAAGAGCAAAGCCCTTCACCAGCCAATCATAATTGCTCTCAAGCCTAACTCCTCCTCCTTCCTCAACTCCTCCTCCTTCTTCCTCTTCTTTTTGTGGATCTCTGGCTGTCCTAGAGCTCGCTTTATAGACCAGGCTGTCCTTGAACTCAGAGATCCACCTGCCTCTGCTCCCGCTCCCACCCCTCCCCCCAAGTGCTGGGATAAACGTGTGCATCACCACCACGTGGCAAGACTATCTTCTTTAAAGTTAAGATGGGAAGAAAACTCACAACCAATGCAAGAGTACTTTCTAAGCTGCCTCTGGGCTCACATCTGTGATCCTGGCACTAAGGGAGCTGGAGACAGGAGGACCAGAAGTTCCTGTCAATAGGGAGTTCAAGGCTAGCCTTGGCTACCGAGAATTCCCAGGAGCAAAACACTGGGCTGGGGCTCTGGCTGTCCTCTGGATAACCCCTCCCTCCTGCCGCAGGTCCTGGAGCAAACAGTGGGCAATGCCAGCATCTGTCTTAACACACACACACACACACACACACACACCACATACATACACACACACACAAGCTTGCCAAGCTAGTCCAGGGTCTTGGGACTAGTGAAGCATTTAACCTCATTTCTGATACAGTCGACACTCAGGGAGATGAAGGCTGTGAAGGAGGGATTGGGCATCTCTAGCTCAGGTTCAGAGAACAGTAGCAGGCCTCCACTGTGAAGCGCAGGCAGAGGTTCTGCAGAGCTTACAGCCCTAGCAGCCTAGACTAGCACTGTGTCAACCAACACAGCTGGTCCAGCAAGTCAGGATGAGCTTACCCTCAGATGTATTCATGTCTTAGAAGGGACCATCACTAACACAGGGAGCAAGAGAAGGGCCAAGGCCTGGAGGGCCAATGTCCCACACATGACACTCCAGGGAAGCAGGCCTCATATGGGCCACAACAGTCCAGGCAGTGGACACCAGAACCAAGCTGCCATGGCCATCAGTTCAGAAAGCAAACACCCCGTCCACCAGCCACCAGCAGGGATGCCCTTGACCGAGCAATCCCAAGGCCATCTCACAAAGATGAGGCCCTCATCTGGTATTTACGGCAACAGAAAGTCAAGGCTGTTTTAAAGATCTTAATTAAGATTTACTTAGAGAGTAAAAGCAAAAGGAGAACAATGGCTCAGCTAGCTGTTAACCAGTGGCGGAGGAAGGGAGGGGGCTGTGGGCCCTTTGAGTGCCTCCAGGTTTTGTTTATAGCCATCACAGACTAAAATCCTCAGGTGGGGGCGGGGGAGCCTCACAGCCCTCCAGCCCCTGGGTGCAACTGACAAAGCATTTCCTTTTCTCCAAGGCCAGGGCAGGATCACAAGCGCTTTTGCTGTTCTCAACCCATGTTTGTTTTTGTAGTTTCTGCCAAGTTAAATCAATCCCGCTTGTGGCCACGTTCAAAAATCAGGACTCGCTGCAACAGCCTCAGCCTTTGACTTCTTTCCAAGAACAGAGAGCAATGTTCATATAGGTTTCACATGGCTGGAGATCAAATCCTCTAATTACTCAAATCTGTGTCACAGAACAGCACATTAGCCACTTGCAAGATGACAGATTGCCATTATCTGATACGCCTGGCTAAAGTTCTTCCTTCCACTCAAAGAAGGCTTTGCTTGCAACTGCATAACCTTGTCGTATGGTGCACACACACCCCGAAGCTACTATCCGGACCTCCACCCAGCACTACAACCTGCTTGTAACACAGCCAAGTGTCTCTCACTAAGCCCCTGCCTCCTCCCGGACCCCAGGTACTGGCTGAGACCCTTCAGGTCCAATGGCAGTGATTACAACAATGGAATCATTCCTGACAGAATCTTCTGAGGGCTTAGAAGGGCAAGAGAAGCCCTGCCGCTCTTTGTAGAAGGAACCGGTGCTACTTGAGAGCTGGCACAGTAGGGTAATGATGCATCGGTGAGAAAGCAGAACCTGTGGGCTTGGGGCTTCAGCTACTGCCCAATGGGCTACAAATACAAATGTAAGCAGCAAGATCTTTGGTGCCTGTGATGGCTAATAGCCTCAACTTGATGGGATCTGGACTCGGATGAAAGCCTCTGCAAACGCCTACGGTGAACACCTAGATCAGGTTACTAAAGTGGGAAGCTCTGTCCACTGCTGGTGGCACCATTCCGTAGCTATGGTCTTAGACTAAGTAAGAAGGAGCTGAGTAGTGCCATTTATCTCTCTCTAAACAAGTAGCTCTACAGCACCTAAGTGCTTGCCCTGTACGGCTGCAGTCAAGTCTCTCACTGTAGCGAGGTCTCACATGGACAGGGCCTGGGCCAAGGCCTACTTCTAAGTACCCTCACCACACCAGGGCAGCTGTGCTGTCTCCTCCCCTCTGCTCTACAGTTTGGTAACAGCGTTGTCGCTGATCCAGATAAAACCCCCATCCCAACCAAGGGTGTAGCCCAGCGATAGAGCACTTCCATTGTATGCAAAAGGCCTGGGCATTGCTCTCAGGCTCAGGAGAGCAATGAAATTACCAATAATGCCCAGTGCCTCTCACCCATCTGTGGCTGGACCTCAGTGGATCTGGCTCTGGAGAAGCCATGGCTGGGACTAGGGACCGTGTCCTCAGGAGAGAGGATGGTATAGGGATGCCAGCAGGGCTGGGGGAAAACAGGATGTAGGTTGACACATCAATCACAGCATGGCCTGCCTCTGCGCCTGCGCTGAGCAGGTCCTAGTCTAGGCAGGAGGAGGCCATGAAACACATTCAATGAGAAATTGAAAGAAAGTTAAGTAGCTATTAGGGGCTCTGATAGGCAGTTGTTAATGTCCCTCTGTGTGGGAATCCTTATGCAGCCTCAGAGAATAGAGTTGTCCTTCTTAGGAACCACCCACACCCTTGTTTGGGGGAGGGCATGCCAAAATGTCCATATTCAAGTTGTTCAGCAAAACATTTTTACAAAGTGTATACTGTCTACACAAGAGGCAGAAAACCCTGCAATCCAGAAGCGGAAACGAGCCACTGTTAAGTGGAGCGTGAGCTTTGTTTCTCAACAAGTTGTAGTCCTTAAAATTTCCATAATCAAAAGGCAGAGGAAGCTGAGTGCCAAGGCACACACATGTAAGCCTAGCACCTGGGACATGGCGAAAATGGCTAGTCTGGATGGTCAGCTTGGCACAGCTGGGAAGGGAAAACCTCAGCCGAGGAACTGTCTCCCAACAGTCTCCGCTGGATTTGCCTGTGGCCGTGTTTGGGAGTGTTTTCTTGACTGCTGACTGATGCTATACCGTGGACAGTGCCATCCCTAAGCAGGTGGGCTTGGGCTGCAGAGGAAAGGCAGCTGAACAAAAGATGAGGAGCAAGCCAGTGAGCAGCAGCCCTCCACAGCCGCTGCCTCAATTCCTGCCCTGTTGGCATTTCTGCTCTGATTTCCCTCTGTGGTGGACTAAAATCTGTAAGATAAAACGAATCCTTTTCTACCCAGGTTGTTTGGTCATGGTATGTTGGAGTTGTGTGTGTGCGTCTATTTGTGTGTGTGTGTGTGTGTGTGTGTGTGCATATGCACATGTGCGCACACTTGGTGTCCTTGGAGGCCAGAAGAAGAGGGTGTGTGATCGCCTGGAACTGGAGTTGCAGATATTTTTAGGACTTTATGGTGGGAGTTGGGAGCCCTCTGCCAGAACAGCCACTGCTTTCAATGTCTGAGCCACACCTACAGTCCTGGGCATGGTATTTATCACAGTTACAGGAAGTAAAGTAGGACATGTGGGTTGTGGGGGTCCAAAAGTCTGTCCTTGTGTTTACCCAGTTGTCTCTCCAGCCCCCACCCTTGATTCCTAATACATAGTGAGTTCAAAGCCAGCCTGGGCTATATAAAAGCCCGATTCAAAACAAGCAAATAAAGGAGCGCAGGTGTTGGGGACAGCAAGGCTATCGGATGTCCCTGCCACTCTCATGCTGGAGATTCAAGAGGGTTTTCTCTAGGGAGTGGGGAGGGACACACACGCACAGTGTGAAAGGCCTCCCCTGTGTGAGACAGCACATCCAGAGGTCTGTAATCACAAACACATTGTCGAGAGGGACCGGGGAGGTATTTCAAAGGCCTTCCCACGAGTGCTGCAGGAAATGGAGGAAGACAAAGCGCAAGCAAATGCTGTTGTTCCCCACCTGAAGCAGCTGTCCTCTGACCCTGGTATATGACACCCCAGTTTCCTGACGAAAACCAGGACACCAGGAGTGGGATGCTCACAGCCCCCCTCAGACATCCTCAGAGGGAGACTGGCCCATGTGTTTGCAATTAGGAGGCTGCAGACGCTGGGAGGGGCTGCTGTGCCCAGCAAAACAAGGCCCCTTTAGCCAGGAACCAGCCATCCAGAGAGCGGCAGGACCCTCTGGACCCCAGAAACAGGAGGGAAGATAGCACCAGGCTTCAGTTGACAAGTGTCCCCACGTCAAGCCACACATCTGGGATCCTCAGCAGTTCTCTGTGGCTTCAGACATGGCGACCGAAAGGGAAAGTGCATGTTATTGCTACACGCAAAAGTCTGGGGGTGGGGGCAGGTTTGTACTGAGAACAGTGTGAAATTTCCCCACTCAAGAACACCATGTAAGGTGAGGTGGTTTTAGGAACAGGTGGACAGAAATGGGACTGTTCTTCCACTGGGTTCTAGGGATCCCTGGGTAAAAGGGAAGCGCACCAGGAAACACTTCCAGCTTCCCACAGGAAAAACACAAAACAGCAAGGAACAAACTCAGGGGTCCCTGAGCTCTGAGAAGTTGCCCTGGGCATAAGTGGACCTGCCAGACCCACAGGGTGGACACAGTTCTTTCCTTACTGTGTAGACCAGGCTGGCCTGGAACGGAAATCCCCATCTCTGCCTCCAGAGTCCCGGGATTAAAGATGAGAAGAAACATGTCTGGCCAAACTTACAGAATTTAAAAACAAACAAACAAAAAACCAAACCAAACCAAACAAACAAAAAACAAGACTTCTCAGCCCGGAACCTGGGGAGAACAGGACGTCAGCTGGCAAGAAATGGTCAACTCCAGTATTCTGAATTTCTTACTACTTTGGTTGTGGGTTTTGTTTGTTTTCTGGTTTAATTGCTTGCTTGTTTTGTCTGTTTGTGAGAGGATCTCCTTTATCCCAACAAATTCACCATAGAACCCAGATGGCCTTACACTTCAGACTCTGTAGCTGGACTCCGGGTGTGTGCACTCCCGTGCTGGCTAGTTTTGTTAACTTGACACAAGCTAGAGTCATTGTGAAGACGAAACTTCCACTGAGAAGACGCGCCCACAAGATTGGCCTGTATTCAGGCCTATGGGGTATTTTCTTTATTGATGGTTGCTGTGGGAGGGCCCAGCTCACTGTGGGTGTGTCCACCACCACGCTCTCCAAGAAAGCCACGGGGAGCCGGCCAGTAAGCAGCCCCTCCGCGGCTTCTGCCACGGGGAGCAGGCCAGTAAGCAGCACCCTCCGCGGCTTCTGCGCCAGTCGTACCTCCAGGTCTGTGCTTGAAGCTCCTACCTGGACTCCCTCGGATGGTGGACAGAGTTGAGAGTTAAGTTGGAATACACCCTTTGCGCGAAGCGTTGCTTTTGGTCGTAGTGTTTTATCATAGTAATAGAAACTCCAACTCAGACAACTACCAAACCCGGTTTTACGTGGCGCTGGGGATCAAACGCAGGGCTTTTTCTCATATCCCTACGTGTGCACTCTACCCAGTCAGCCACACCATCTCCACAGCTCATGCAGTGTGGAACACCCACCGTGGAATGGGACATAGAGCCAGTGCGAAATTGCCCACCGAGGAGGATGGAGGATGAGTCCTCCTAAAGCGAGAGTAAGGGGCTTCCCTCCCTCCTGGAAAATGAGGGAAGGGAGACCTAAGTCCAGCCACACCAGAGAATCCTCTGACTTCACTCCCATTGACTGCTGTTTGCCTCAAGGACAAGATAGACAAACATGCTATTGTGGAGGTTTACCGGTGGCTCCTGAGCTCTGGTCCAGGAGGGCCTCCTGACCTGTCTGTTGTGGGATGTGTAGCACTACTGTGTGGCAGACAGCCCAGACTCCGTGGGTGTAAATCCCGGCTCACTGATTCCCTGAAATATGAAGCCTTAGGCCTCAGTCTTCTCATCCGTCAGATGGGGGATGGTGCATTGCCAGCTCACAGGTTAAAGCATAGTCAGTTTTTATAAAAATAAAAATCTGAAAGTAGTGAACAGCATAATGAAGAAAGAAAACTTATCTATGGCCCTTTTAACAAGATCACACACACACAGAGAGAAAAATACATAACACACATGCACCAAACACACAGATCACATATCCAGACACAATACACAACACATACATGTACCCAACACACACACACAGACACACACACACAGTTTTAGTGCTCTTCTTTCTGGCTTCTCAAATTACATTATACACTGTACACATTGGTACAAACGCTTTTATTACAAGATCAGAGTGAAGACTTCATTATTGACAACAACATTATTATATTAATAACATTGTCACACCTCCCTCAGGACGCTACTGCGCAGGCGATTTCTGTATGCACTCAATCCACCCCCACGTGCCCGCCACAAAGCCTCGTGGGTAAACACACTTCCAGTGTAGTGGTTGCTAAGGTAAACATTGTATCACACAAACATCCCAGTGATGTGAGTCTTGTACTGAAGATTCTTGCTGTATTGTATTTTTTAATTTGGCGTTTTTCACGTCTACGTCTCTGTGTCACCACCGCAGTTAGTTTCAGTCAACAGCTTGACACACTAAGGAAAAGGGAGCCTCAGCTGTGGAACTACCTTCGTCAGCTTAGCCTGGGGGCATGCTACCTGATGCAGAAGGGTCCAGCCCGCTGTGGGAAGCGCCATCCCTAGACAGGAAGGCCTGGGCAGCCCACCGTGGGGTTGGAGGAGAAGTGTGGGCTGGAAATGATGTTAAGCAGAGGTGATGCATAAAACTATCCAAAAAAAAAAGAAAGAAAGAAAGAAATATTAAAAACGAGCAAAACAAAGAGGAAAGCCAGCTGGGCCAGTGAGGTGGCAGGTCAGTGATCGCCGCCACGGTTTCTGCCTCCAGGTGCCTGCCCCACCTCGCTCAGGGACGGACTGAAACCTGTAAGCTAAAATGAACTGCTCCCCTGAAGCTGCTCTGGTTATAGTGTGTATCACAGAAAGCACACTGGGACAGTCACTCACCAAACATGCTTTGATATCTCCCACTCCTGAACCCAGGGATGGCCCACTTGTCTGCTGCACCGAGTGAAGCCAGGGTCAGCATTCCATATGTAAATATTCCTGTCCTTCCAGAACAAGTCCTTAGAATTGAAATTTCTTTGTCAAGATGGAGAGATGGATTCTGTATGTGCTGCCTGCAGTGTTCTCTGAACAGATGAGTCCAACTTATACATCCATCTACCGCCAATGCATAGGAACCTGGCTTGTCCCCATTTTCACAAGCATCACAAAAGCCTGTGACAAAGGAGGTAGGGTTCACCTGGGCTGCAGGGTCACTTGGCCTCAGGCTGTGACAGACAATCCAACCAGTAGAAGCACATGGATAAAGAGGCTGCTCGCATCTTGACAGCCAGGAAGTGAGAGCCAGGAAGAGGAGCCATATTCTCTTCAAGGCTGTCCCCAGTGACGTTACCTCCTCAGACTAGGCCTCACTTCCCAATAGCACATCAGCTAAGGATGGCGTCCTCAACATGTGAGCATCTGAGCATTAAAGTTCTACATTGACCTGGCATGGCAGTGCGTGCCTGTTATCACAGCACTGGGGATGCCAGGGCAGGAAGAGCCTGTGATCAGGGCCAGCTTGGGCCACAGCAAGACCCTGTCTCAATAACCACAACAATCAAAAGCATAGCAAAGGGCCAAAAAACAACGTGGATTTAGTTTCTATTTCTGAAATGTAAAAGATTAGAATTTTCTCACCACCCAGAAGCTTCCCCACCCCCTTCCGGAAGTTCACTTGATTCCTTCCACTTCTATTAACATTCACAGCTTGAGGCACCATTATAAGAAGTTAATGTCTGCAGCTTTTTAATGTGTTTTAATACATTATATAGACCTCCCTTCAGCATGAGTCACACTCATTTTCTTGGTCACTTATTGGTTTCCCAGATGACTACAGCACCATTTTGTCCATTCACTAGGATGTGGATTGGAGGCCCTTTAAAAGTTTCTCCACTGGAAAGATGGCGTATTTGAAAACGTTACGGCTACTGGAGCATGGATTATTAAATTCTAATGTCTTCCATTATGCTAACACACCTCCACACCAACTGGCAAAGCTTTGGGTTACTTCAATGGCGCTTACATGTATTTGATGGTATGGGGATGCAGTTTTTGGTGGGTTTGCTTTTTTGGAATAGAATGCCCCCCCAGTACATCCTATTACTAGACATAATGCTTTTCAGGACATTTTATCCAAATTTAGTAATGCAGTCACAAAAAGATTTTAGTCCACCATTTTGAGTTTTCATGTACGGTCTTATAAAATAATAACTACATCTTGAGCATGACATTATCCTACCTCTCTCCTGTGCTCTGTCTCATGTCTTCACATGAGACTTCCTGAGACTTTCAGAGCATCTTAGAGCAGAAGGATTTAACTGGCTTTGATGTTAATGGTAATATGGAGGTTATATGGCTGGTTCTGAGTTTGGCATAAATATTAATAATAACACTAGAGCAAACTATCCTTTCATCTTCAGTTCCTTAAAACATTTTTGGAATCAGAAATGGGTGTCTCAGAGCCTTGGGATCAGGTTGAAGAGATGGCTCTGTAGTTAAGAGCGCTTGCTGTTCTTCCTAAGGACCTGCATTTGACTCCCAGCATCTACTCCAGGTGCCTCACAAGTGTCTTACAGATCATGTAATGAAGTTATATGCCCTCTGCAGGCACCCATGCATATGTGACATACAGACATACATGCAAATGAAAATAAAAACAAATCTTAGGATGTCTCACCATCCCCCTGTCTGGATGCTTACAGCCATCAGAAGGTCAACAATACGGAGATTTCCATTTCTGGGTAGCCTCAGGTGACACTAACAAGACATCCCACACGTCACCTCTGAACTGCAGGGGGGTCACTCCACAGAGTAGCTAAAGTGAGGCAGGAATGAATACTCCCCCATCATTACAGTCCTCTGGGCAACCCGGATCTGTAAGCAGCACAGATGCCCCATGGGAGACGACAGCTTTGAGTGTAGTGGGTGACTTTCCACTACCTGAAGCCAGCTAGAGAAGGCAACTCACTAGACAGGAACAAAGAAACGAGCAGCCAGCCATTGGTCTAAGGAGTCAGTGTCTTCTTGCCCAGGTCCTGGGGTCCACAGGTGTGGTGGTTAATGGAGACAAAGCCGGGCCGGGGAATCACAAACCCCAGTGCACAGATACAGCAAACGCTTCCTACTTTCTGGAACACATCACTGGATCATAATTTATCTGCTGATGTACAGCCCGGCACCCCGACTCCTTCTCTAAGTTATAAAAAGAAAGAAAGAAAGCCTGCTGACTGGTGTTTGCATTACTTTCACCATAAATCACCTATATTTTATCATCCATTTCCTGGCTTGGTTTTCTTAACAGTGAAGTGTTTAAACACACCTACAAGTCTGACTACAAACCCTGATCAATTCGTGTAAGAACTCAGACTTAGGTCAACAGAAACTGTTTAAACAAGTTTTCCACGTTTTCTCTCTTCAAAGCCTTCACTTTGAGCGTTTCCTCTCTTCTGCTCCACTGGACTTATGGATTACAAGATTAAGCTCTATCTTACAATGCAAGCACAGTTCCCAGAAGCAAGTCTGGGAACACACAGGGCTGACAGCACACTGCCTGACTGCTCTGTGGGCACACAGAGCAAGCCCACCACCCTTCCGAAACTGGGGGGCGGTGCGTGATGGTTTATTTGCATAGGGAACAGGAGTCTTGTTCAATGTGTATCCATAAAAATTACGGGGGTCTGAAGACATGACTCACGGATAAAGCACTTGCCAAGCATAAGGTCCTGGGTTCAATCCCAGCAATGAACACTTTATTATTATTATTATTATCATCATCATCATCATCATCATTATTATTATCTAGTCACTGACAGATGTTCATGTTACAATATTAAGAGGGAAAGTGAATTTGCAGCAATCAGTTATGGGGTGGGAGGAAAGATGTATGTGTAGAAACTCTAGGTTGCAAAAACAATTACCAAACTGTTACAGTAATTATGTTGGGCCCTGGATAAAGAGAAAGCATTCAGCAATACACACTTCTGTAAAATGTTTGTATGACACTACTCACACAGTGCAAGTTTGTTATCTTTTCTAGGGGCAAGAACACCAATGGGGACCCACGCTTGCAGAGAGGGTTAGCTCGAAGGAAGCTCTTAGCAAGGAAACAAGGATTCTTGTGCTACTTTTTCTTAAGTAAATCCATGATTGTTTTTGTTTTGTTTTGCTGAGACAGGATCTCATGCAGCCCAGGCTGGCCTCAAACTTGGTAGGTAGCAGAGGCCGGCCTTGAACTTCTAACCCTCATGCTTCTTCCTTCCGGTGCCTGCATCATGGCAGGCGCTGCCACACCCAGATTTGAAATGTGAATCTGAAACCTTGGTCCCTTTCCTAGACTCCTTAGGTCCACAGAACCAGTTTGGACAGTGTCCAGCTTCATGCTCTTCATGAGGAGGTGAGAGGCTGCAAGGATCACGTCACCCGTCATCTTGTCTATCTTCTGACCCTGAAGATGGTCTGAAGACCAAATGGGAACCACAAAGCTCCTGATCCAAGGATGAGAGTATCCAGGAATAGGGAATGCCTGAGCCATCTTTTCATAGAGCCTGGTCCAGCCCATGGTCTAGCCCATGGTGCTGCAGTGTTCACTGACCTTTCAGAGGCACACTGACATTGGTATGTTTCACCAGTTTAAAACTTATAGGGCCAAGATGACACTAAAGTGACCCTATAACTCAGTGATGAGCACTTGCCTACAGGAGGTGTGTGTGTGAGAGAGAGAGAAGAGAGAACGAGTGTATGTGTATGAATGTTAGAGTATGTGGGTCTATGTGTGTGAGTGTGTGTACATGTGTATGCATGCACATATATGTGCCATGGTAACCAGTGAGAATTGGTTCTCTCATTCTATCATATGGATTCCAGGGATCAAACTTAGGTTGCCACATCGTGGTGGCAGTCACCTTTAACCACTGAGCCATCTCTTTGGGTCCACACTGACTATGAACAGAAAACATGCCCAAAGTGATGTGGACGTGCAGTCTGAGGCCGTGAGCCCTAACCTCAAGGGTATGATAAGGACTTTCCCAGGCAAACCCATCAGGGATTGGGCCCCACCCTCTCCCCAGGACCCTAGCTGTCCATTCATCCCACCTGCCCATGGCACTTTGCTATAATCTGGATGCTGAAGTGTGCTCACCAAAGAGCAACGTCAGAAAGTGGGGAGCCTGGCTGGAAAAGATGGGGTCACGAGGGTGGAGCCTTGAGGATCAGACAACGCCTTTCTACTGTATATTCTACCTCCATGGGGCAAGATTAATTAACACGAGAGTGGGCTATAGCACAGCAAGGCAGCCCCTTCCACGACACCCACTGTCCCTCTTGCGTTCTGACACGAGTCGTAGCCAGCAAGCCCTTGCTATGGACACCTCACCTTGGATGTCCTGAGCTTCAGAACCATGAGCCACGTGACCTTATTTTCTTTATTACCAGTCTAGTGGTCTTCACATGGTAACATGAGGGTGCTATCCCCGAGTAGCATTTCCTAGTGATACAGCTTTTCGTCTTCAGCTCCTGCCATGTTCCTTTCCCTGTTTGAATCCTGAATGTTCCCACTCAGGTCACCCAAGTATAATGGTAAGAAGCAGAAGTGCAAATTCTTTTTAAAGCCTGTTGTTAAATACCTTTAAAAATTACTATTTTATGTACACAGGCGTTTTGCCTACACTGCATGTATGTCTGCCATGAGTGCCCAGTGTTTGCAGAGGCCAGAAGAGGGTGTCAGATCCCCTAGGACTGTCATTACAGGTGGCTATTAGCTGCCATGTGGGTGCTGGGAATGGAACCCAGGTCCTCTGGAAGATCAGCTGATGCTCTTGATCCCTCAACTGTCTCTCTAGTCCCATTATCAGCAGCAGCACCATCATCAACATCAGGGTGTGTGTGTGTGTGTGTGTGTGTGTGTGTGTGTGTGTGTGTGTGTGTGTGTGTAGAGGTGGGTGGGTATGTCAGGGTGTACTCACTGGAGCCTTGAAGATACAAGATCCCCTGGGAAAGTACTCCAAGCTCCTTAACAGCTGAGCCATTTGTCAGTCCCCAGACACGTAACTTCTGCCTTGGGGAGGGGGGGGGCAGGGAGAGAATAGAGCAACCTGGAGCACCAGCCTTAGAGGGATGTTCCCTCACTGTGTGTTCAACTCCAGCATCTGAAGATGGGGTAAAGAGATCAGTCAGTAGAGCACTTGTCTTGCCCAATCTCAGAACCTCCCTAAAAGTGCTGGGCATGGCAGTGCAGGCTAGTAATTCCAGAGGCAGAAACAGGAGGATTCTGGGACAGGAGGATAGTCAGCCAGCGCAGCTACCTGGAAACTTACAGGCCAACGAAAGAACATGTCTCAAGATGTCACGAGGGTGGCTCCTAATGCCCAACGCCCCAGATCACTCTCTGGCTTCCACACAAGTGTACACAAATGTGCCAAACATGCACGCATTCCAAAAACTTTGTCAGCCCCGTGTCCTCCTTGGTCCAGCTCTTTGGCAAATCATCTACGTACGCAGTGTAACCTCTGCCGGTGGCCTTGCCCCCAGCCTCAGGTGCCCATCTCCTGAAATCAGGGGTGCCCATTTCAGAGGCAGGCTGGTTAGACAAGCTGGTGATTACAGAGTCAAAACAGGTCTCATCCCACAGCACACAGATCCCGGAAATGCCTGGGAGAGAATGGCATAGAGGAGCTTCTAGGGACAAGGCAAGAACCTGGGAGCTACAGGAGCCCACAACCCTGCCTGTCCTGGGCTGTCTCCAGGGAGTGCAGCTACCGCGCATTCTCTTTGGGCTGAATCTGCTCAGAGATAACCACACTTCATTTCCTTACTTTCTAAGACCTGTGGACATCCCCAGGGAAGCTGCCAACCACTCACACCCTCATTGGCTGCTAGCTCTTAAAGCCAGGCCAGCGTAAGCACAACCAGCATTCTGGGGCTTATTTTTTTAGCCCAACACAGATCACAGTGAGCCCTGAACTCAGCCTGGTGTGAGCCTGTCTGAGTCCCTCACATCCAATACCCGCTTCCCCTGGCAGAAGCTGTTCTCTCAAAGACTAAGCGATAGCATAGCAAAGACAAAGCCTTCACAGGTAGTGAAGGGCTGCCCCTGAGAGTCACAGGAAGAAACGTCAGTAAGATTCACGATAAGTCCAAATGTAACCTGAATAACAAGCTTTTTTCTATCACAATCCCTAACATTCCAAGGAAAGCCTCCAAGCCCTTCTCAAAGGGTGTGGGTCCCCCATAGACTCCTTTGTGATTTAACCACAGCTTGGCACACATGCAGGTCTACTGAAAAGTTCCATTTGCTGCAGCTATGGGCTCCCAAGGGGCTCAAGACAAGCACGGCCTCAATAAACTCCACAGCACAGGCTCTGTTCACAGGAGACCACTTTATAACAGGACCGTGCTCTCCGCCAGGAAACGACTGCTTTTCCAGTCTGGCCCAGGAATGTGTCCTGCCTTATGTCTCTGGGCAAAATCGCCACTGTGAGTGGGTGGGCAGGAGGAAGAGCAGCTCAGAGCCAATGGCGGCTCTAATACAACACACTTAGAAATGTGAGTGTCCAAGGAAGGGTCTGCAGGCACATGGCCCTGGGGTCTTCAGGTCCACTCTCCTTGGGATGAAGCAGAAATCGGGGCTTTCACCCACCACCACCACACCCCCTGCTGCCTGCCACACACACACACACATGTTGTTCTCAGTAAGGGTCAGCTCTCCTCCACACATGAGCCTTCAGCATCAGCGCTTCCAGTAAGACCTAAAAAAGCAGAGTGGTGTCTCTCTAGCAAATAAGCAGAAGTGGAGAGAAGGCTGGATAGTGGGCAGTGGGCTGTGAAAATCAGCAGTGTGAGGGGCATGGGTGGGACAGTCAACATTTTCTGAGGGTGTTGTGACAAACACATCCTCACGGGCACTTCCCTCTGCATGACTCCTTCCTCCTCTCTAATTATCCAGCTGTTTAACTTATCAAAAAGCAACGTTTTGTTTTTTTTTTTCCCTCTGAGGATCACTTGCCTTATTTACCCGTGTGTGTGTTTGTCCATGTATATGCCTTTGTATGTGCAGGTGTACATGTATCTGTATGTTTGCTGAGGCCAGACCACATCCTGGGGTGTCCTTTCTCAAACACTATCTACCTTCTTTTTCAGACAGGGTCTCTCACTAGTCTAGAACTTGCCAAGTAGGCTACGCTGGGATTCCAGGGATAATTTCACTTAAATGAGTGAAACTAAATAACTCTGTTTAGGGAGCAAATGTTTAAACAAGGGCAAAGAAAGACCGAGAGACAGCTCATTCAGTAAAGCGCTTGCCTGCGCATGATCCTCAGAGCCCGTATAAAAGGCTCTTATGGAGAAGCCTGTGCTTGTAATCCCAGCACCAGGAGGGCAAAGGCAGCAGTTCCCAGGGTTCGCTGGCCAGCAGTCTAGCTTGTCTGGGGAAGTCCAGGCCAGTCTGAGACCCTGACCAAAAAATATTTTCTTAATTAAAAAGGTGAGGAGGACCTGGTGAATAACAACCAACGTTGTCATCTGGCTGATACACACACAGACACCCACACAGCTTCTCTCTCTCTCTCTCTCTCTCTCTCTCTCTCTCTCTCTCTCTCTCTCTCTCTCTCTCTCTCTCTCCTCTCTCTCTCTGCCTTTCTTTTCCACTCAGCCCACCCTCATCGCTAAGCTCAGGAGCCTCTGAGAACACAGGTCTGGTGTCAGCATTTGTAGAAGCTACAGTGAGCATTTGTATCAGGTAATGTGAGGCCTGAGGAGAACTCCAAGCTTTGTGTCTCCCGCACCTCATCTTCAGTCCATGAAGCTGTCCTGATCAAAAAAGCATGAGATGCGGGAATGCCTTTGCCAGTTCACAGGCCTGGTGTCATGGGCTAGCAGCCTCTACTTCCTTTCTGGGGAGTCACCCCTTCCCCAGCCTGGTTAGCCAGGCACAAGGACAAAGGAGTCTCTACAAGCCTCGAAACCAACCCTAGCCCAGGGCCCAATCAATTAAGAAGTCAGCTGTTATTCTCAAAACTATCTCATAGGTGCTATTGTTTTGTTGTGTTTTGTTTTCATTTCCCAGTTGTTTCAGTTTCAAAACTGCTTTTAAAAGAGAAAAAATTCCAACCCTGCAAAGTAAACACACACATTTTTAATCACCATTGTAGCTTCAATTTATTTTCCCCATACCTGTGTTTAAACAGGGAGGAAGTAAAAGAACAAGAGACGTCAATTAAAGTGCCACGTGCTCACACGGTCTAACTGCAACATATAAAGGACAAAAATCCTCAAATTATACGTTTCATTGTCAAATTGCCACTTTAAATACATGACGGGGGTGGGGAGCAGAAATTACCCATACTCCCTTTCTCCTCACAAAACTGGTTTCATTTTTGCATGTTGACATGTAAATTTTACTGCTTGTCCAGGAGTTTATTTTAGGATTTATTCTTTATTAAGCAGCTAAAAATCACTGCTATTCGCCTTACATACCTGCATCTCCCACTCCGGACCCTGAAAACCCACCCACTGCAGGTCAGGGAGAGGAAGCAAGGATCTAATTGGAGTCTCCACTTTGCTTGATGGTTTGAGATTAGCTGGACCAGGCCGCTTCCTGGGACAGAACGAGCCTCCCAGAAAGTCCTGGATGAGGGCTGCTCGGCATCTGAGGAGGCCAGCCAACAGTCAGCTCATTCCCTGGCCCTCCCGGGGCACCTGCCCTCTGCTCTTGGCAGTCAGTGTTGGCTACACACACAGTGAGAAGGAGAGAAAAGCAAACACTTCACCACCCGGCTGGCCAGGAAGTCACAGCTGAAACCAGCGACAGCTTGAGTCTCTTCTCAGCTTTTCCCCAGAACTCCACGTGCCTGGCTAAGCGTGATGCACAGTCGCTAAGCCCAGACCTTATAGGCATGGCCCAGAGGGGCTCGGTCTTCTGCTGTACCACGTTCACAAACCACACACTGCATATACATTCTGCTGTATCAGCAGGCTGTGGGGACTTGCAAGGAAAACCTTGCGCCCAAGCATTAAAGAAAAGTTCAGAATATCAAAGTTACAAATACAATTCAACGAGTGATGCGTGCCCACAATTGGGTCTGAGGCAGGAGTTCTCTGGTCCAGCCTCACCTGAGTACAGGTCGATCAGGGACCAAGATGGAGCCCTCTAGTCCAGCCATCTGTTCCTGAACAGTTTGCTATCAACAGGAAGTCCTGAAGACATATACGATTCCGTTTGTCCTCTATCTGCCGGCAGGCAAGTGAACACCGGTGACCTGAGGACGTCAGCTTAATTATCACACTCAGTCCCGCTCTTCCAGTCCATAGAGGCGGGTATTGCTAAATTCCCTAGGTCTCAGAATGCAGCATGGTCTAAATATTCGCCGACAGCCCTATGTTCACAGGGACAGCTGTATTTGGGACACACAGACAGAGAGAAGCCCTGAAGCTCATGACAATACTACCATTTAAACCGTACTAAGTTTGGGGGGCTGGAGAGATGGCTCAGCAGCTCAGAGCTTTTGCTGCTCTTTCAGAGGACCTGGGGTTGATTCCAACCACCCACATGTGGCTTACAACTACCTGGTGCCTCGAGTTCCAGCTGGCCTGGCACCTCGAGTTCCAGCTGGCCTGGCGCCTCCTCCTTGCCTCCAGGGGTACTGCATGCCTATGGTGCGGACATACGTGCAAATCACCACCATATATTCAAAAAGCTTTGGAAATTATGTTTCTTAAGGAACATATTAATTGTTAAAATGAATTCTAAATTTTCATGGGTTTATCTAAAGTGATAAAGTTCTGTAGAGAGTAGGAGTGGGGGAGGGGTGTGCCACAGGTACACAGGGCTTGACTGCAGTGCATGAGGCCTGGGGTTGCATCCCCCACACCACACAAGGGCCATCGCAACAGCATGTGTTGCTTAGAAAAATCTCTGTCTCCCTACACCTCTGTCAGTGTCTACAGGTCACAAGTCACCATTGGGACCCTGCGGGGCTTGAAAAGCTTGGGCAATCATTGTCACCTGTCTGCTTCCATCACAGCCTCCTGCAACTAGGAGGCAGGTTCTGACCTCCTGCCCCTCCTCCAACCACTGCAGAGGCCTAGAACCAGGGACCAGAGACTACGGATGCCTTTGTATTCCAGAGGCTGGAGGCTGAGAAGGAGAAGCCACCAAGGAAAGGTCTCAGTAAGGGCAAAGAAAAGGGACACCCTGGAAAAGGACAGAGTCACAGCATAAGGGGTGGGGTCTCATTCACCCCACTCTCGACAGCCTCTCAATTTGCCTCACCCAGCTGTAACACGGCCAATTCAGCATCCTGAGCCAAGCTCACCGATTCTAGGAAGGCATTCTTTTCCCCAGAGAAGAAAGCTGCCAGACTTGGGTGCAAGTGGCCACATTCCAGGGCCCTGTGTGTGCCGCTCTGCATGTATGGATTACATGTGTGTCTCTTTGAGGAAGGGCAGTCCCCAAACTATGTTCAGGTTGACTGTGGGAGTAACGGGCACATGATAGTCTCAATCAAGGGGCAGAGGATGGCTCAGCTGGCTAAGCTCTCACAGCACCTCACCTCAGGCATGAGGACCTCAATACAATCCCTAGAACCCACATTTAAAAAAAAAGGAAAAAGCAAAGGTAAGAAACTCTGTACCAAAACACAAAAGATGCTGGAGGTTGCTCTCTGGCTTCCGCATACACTAGCACATACGCACACTCACAAATCCATCCGTGCACAGGTGCACACATCTCAATTCAAACCCCAACCATCCCAGACATGGTTCCAGCTGCTTCAGAGCCGGGCTGCAGGGCCAGCCTGTCTGCACAGCTTTCCCGAATCGTCACTTCCCTGCAGACTGGGGCCTTTCAACAGCCACTCTCTAGCCCGGGAGGCCTTCCACAAGCTCTCCCACTTTAAGCCTTTTTCATCCTGGCAGTCGGTGGGGAGGGGCCGTCATAACTCCGAGTTCCACGTTTCAACAGGCTGCCCTGGCCAACAGCATAAATCAGGCCGTGTTTTAGTGTTTTGGGCCAGAGGAAATGGTTCTCCAGCTAGGTTCCCTACTGTTTCTTAAAGTGATTATTTTGATTTAAACCGCTGCCTGGTGGCAAGTCTGCTAGCTACCAGCTCCAGTTCATTTGTCCTGGGAGCTCTGAGCACAAAGAGGCCCTGTTTCCTGGTTCTCAAGGTGACCTCCTCCAGGCCCCTCAAGGTGGGCTTTGGGTACTCATGCCCCCAAACAGGAAAGCTGGGTCCTCACCAGAGGAACTACCAACCCAAAGTTACCATGTGTTTCCTGCCAAGGGCTGTCAGCTGAGCTGTTTTTCTGGAGGCCTTTGGCCTATCTTCAGCTCATCAGGATCCCTCCACGTCTGTAATTCATGGGGGAGGGAGGGCGGCTCTGGTTCAATCCACAGCCATCATATACCTGTTGGCCTTCTTAGTCTAAAATGAAGAGACAGGCCTGTCTTGTTCAGCCTTCCACATGGGAAGTCCAGCAGGCCCTGGCTGGGCCCCGCGTCTACCCACAAGCCTGGCAGGATGCTGTAGTCTGCTTCCAGTGCCTTCACAGTTTCTCAGGTTAGAAAGAAAGGCAGACACCAGGTGAGTTTCCATGGCAAAAGGCTGTGTGCGGAGGAGGGGGTAGCCTCCAGTTTCTGCGTGCTCTTATGGGAAGAGCTGGGAGAAAGAAGGGGAGAAACCCTGCCTGTTTCCTACACATCTGTCCTAATTTAAAGCCGGCATTTCACGCTTTGCAAAATGCTGCTAAATAAAGCAAAATACATTCATGACACAGTTCAAAATTATGAATCTAATAAAAGGGTGGTAGAAGTGAATAGAGGCCTGTCCTTGGGGAGGCCCTGACTCGATCAGAATATATCTTCTAGAGATTTCCAGCCAGGGCTGCAAGGCCATGCTTCATCCCCAATCCTAGACTCTGAGGTCATCTGTCAGGGTGAACCCCAGACCACAGGTTATTTTGCAGATGTTGTGTGGCCCAGCAAGCCATCAGCATGCAATTCTTACTCAAAACCAACGAGTTCTGCTTAATGCACAAGAATGAAGCCAGGCAGCTCCAAATGCCCCAGTTGGTTCCCTCTAGCAGTGTCCTCACTCATGCCCACCACACAACTATCTTATATCAAGAAAAGGATTTAGTTATTGTTTGAATACTTAGGGGTATCCACTTTTGGGATACATGATGGTGAATCCTACAAAATATGCACCATTGAAGACATAGTCCCAACCTCCAGAGGGCAACAGGGAGAAGAAAATGGAGTTACCTGGGCCAGGAATGGCTGGAGCAAAGGGCACAGCCCTCCGGGGATGCTGCCTGGGTGGGCGATTACCACAGCAATCATGAGTGTGGTGGGGAGATGCAGCTGCCAGAGTGCTGCTGTTTCCATCTGGATCCCCTGAGAAATTCTCAACCTTCTCATCTTAAGGCTGAGCATGCCAGTGTGAGGCTGTGGCTCAGTGGCAGAATGCTTAGCTGATGCTTTGAGTTTCATGCCCAGCATGGGGGGGGGGGGCGAGAACAGAAAACAAAGCTAAGAATGTTGGCCAGGGTGATCACTCAGATGTAAATATAATGACCTGACTCAGACCCCAGGATCCACAATAAAAATATTTAAAGCCAGGCACAGCGGCATGTCAGAATCTTTGGAGCTTGCTGACAAATGAGCGACTCCATCTCAAAAAGCAATGTGCAGGATCTAAATAAGACTGTTTTCTGCGCACTTTCTTCACACATACATAACCAAATACACCTACACACCCACACACAGACTAACAACTCAGTATGATAGGTTTTACAGTGGATGGTATCTACAGTTGTGTTCCCCAAAATAGAATGAAGCCCAAATTTCACTGTGACTATAACTGATGAGAATACAAGTAAGAAGGTGGGAACTGTCAGATTTGAGGGGAGAGTCTAACCCCAGGCCTCCTGCCCTCACAAGGAGGGGAAGAAACAATGTTCTCTGTCCCTCTAATGTGGATACATCAAGACAGATGCTGCCAACAAGCCAGGATGAGCATTCCCAGAGGCAATGGAGTCAGCTCGCACCTGGGCCTCGGGCTAGCCGCTCTAGTGCTGTGAGCAGGGAGCACTTGTATGTACTTCAGCTGCCTAGTCTGTGGCTCCCTTACATGGCTGCCCAGGCTGATACATGCAGGCTCAGTGGAGAAGCAAAGGTTCCCTAGGAAATTCCTGGTCAAAATGTCAAGGAACCAGCTAGTCAAGTGGGCAAGGGACTGTCAGTGTGCAGTCTTGCCTGTCCTTGTGGTCTCTCCCACAAACACACGCAGATCAGGAGAGTGTTATAGACACCAGGATAGCCCCGGGACACAGTGTGGAGGGACCACTGAGCAGAGCTGACAACACTGAAGAAAGGTGAGGCAACGCGGGTGTAAATGCCTAGAGACCAACCGGCTCAGTTGGGATGGGCTAATGGGGAGGCCAGAAAGCTGACCCAGGGAGAGTCAGGAACCTGACACTTTAGGGCTCCCAAGATGGCTCATCGAGTACAAGTGCCTGCTACCAAACCTCACGATCCACATGATAGAAGGAAAGAACTAACTCCTGAAAACCGGCCAAGGGCCCCTATGTGTGTGGCAAGGCATGTGCATGTGTGTGCACGCACATTAACATATAAATTAAATAAATGTGAATTTTTTAAAAATGTTAAAATAATACCTGTCAGGCCAGTAGATGCCATGGCCTCACACTGTCCCGAGACCCAGAGGCCTGACCAGTCTCCTGACGTATAGCGCCAGGCAATTCTTTGAACCTAAGATCTAGTCACAGAAAATATATTCAAGTCCCTAAATGGAAAATTCACCCCCAAATGGCAGGTAGCTTCTATCTGCAGGCCATACAACATCACAAGCTCCATTTTCCACAGAGGGAGACTGTGGGGGTGCCGTCCATTCTATCTGTTCCTCAAGGCCAAGCTGAACAGCCAGTCAGTCCCCCAAATCACCCTGCTTCATGGGGTGTCTTCCCAGGCCTGTTTTTCTCATTTCCAGACAGAGTATGGCATGGGCTAGAGCAGATGGCAAAGGCCAAGAACGCCCACTCAGCTCAGGCATGGATCCTGCTCTTCCCTCCAGGGTGCAGCAGACAGGAAGCCTTCCTTCGAGTCTCCACCCAACTAGAAGCTCCCTGGGGTTCAAGTTCCCGCATCAAGCCAAGCGCCAGCCCGGCTTTGATCTTGAAAGCAACACCCACTATATCCACTGTCCAGGGCAGGAGCCGGCTCTGTCAGCAGACATCCCAGACCAGCCAGCATCTCCCAGCCTGCACCCCTCCCCCACCCCACGTGGTCCAAACCACCTCAAAATGGAAAACAGATGAGCCTGCTGCAGGAAAAGTTATTTACATTATGGAATACTTCAGAGCAAGCAGAGACTAGAAGAGGTTTATCACCTGAGGCAGGAGACTAATGATAGCTGAGTCTTCTCACACCGAAAGGGCGGATGTGTTTTATGGAGAACCGAAGAGGAGGAAATGTGTTGGTTTGATCTTTTTCTTCATCTCTACTTCTAATGATCTGTGTGCCAGGCAAATCCAAGCCATCAAGGACAGAAAAGACTCAGTTCAACCAGCCAGCAAAAGAAAGCAAGAAACAAAAACAAAACTGTCTTTTTGAGAAGCTCCTGAAAGTCCAGACCAAGACTGAAGTGTAGA